>VOQK01005638.1:0-10097 GCA_015052645.1 Benitochromis conjunctus
CTACATCCCAGGTCCAGGTACCCTCACCCCCTGAGTGGGATCTTGTACCCAGACCGAGATGATACCCCCTTCCCTGAGGTGGCTACAGGCAGACCAAGCCCGGCTCCACAGTGGCAGGAAGCCCTTGCAACCCGGACCCCAATCGGACGGCCAGCTCCACCTCCAGTCCCCCACCCGCCCCGACGGCTGGCAGAGAGCGGGGGTGTGAGAAGACCCCATGCCTCCCTTCGCCCGCTCATATATAGTGTTGCTGTGTGTTGTTCTAAAGTGCATTTAAAACACCAGAGGGCATGGTGCTACCCGCCAGAAAGCAGCAGGTGTCAGCGCAGCCCTCCTGGGAACCCTCAATGTCTACATGCATTTAAAATTTAGAGGTGGGTACCGGCGCCACAGGTGAGGCTGAGTATACACACTGTCCTCTGGACGCCACATCATCTTGAATCTTAAAGTTCTGAATCGTGTAGCAAACCTGATTGAGGGTTGCTTTTTTTTAACTAGTACAGAATCTTTGATGTAAAGAGGCGCATCTGTAATCCTACGCTTTCAACGCATTTCAACTTTGTTCCAAAAAAAGCACAAACTACTCAATGCGCCCTCAGAACATCACATCTGTGAGTTTATGTTGACGTGTACGTGTTTACAATATGAATGCGCATGTATGGATCACATTCATTGAGTCTTATTGTGGGGCAATGAAGAAACAGCAGGACTTTTCCAGAGCCTCTCCCACCTGGTAAATCACCTAGTAACCCGTGGGAGGTCACCCACTTCAGATGTGAAACAGAGTCACAGACGGAGCCGAGGGAAGAAATTGAGAATTGCCAAAGGTTCACAAAGTGTATATTTGCATGTGTGTGTGGGTGTGTCTGTTTACAGGATGGCAAAAAAGAAGATGTGGTTTGCCCATAAGGTTGAAGAAGGGACACCTTACACTGACACACATACTGAGGAATGCGTGTGCATGGCAGCGCCTGTCCTTTGAGATAAAGGACTCCCGCTGTGGCATCTATCCGCACAGACAGAGTGGTGGAGCAAAGAACATGACAGGCGCAGGTTCACACAAGAAAGTGAGGCAAAGGTTCTCTGTGTATGTGGTCTCTATATGCTTTTAAGGAGAGGGGTGGAAACTAGGGCTACGTGCAAGCTAGTGTCTTTTAGGTGCCAAATGAACAAAAAAGAAGTAGAAGGAATAGATTTAGACGTCAACCAAAGCTATGTGGTTAGAAATAAAAATATATTATGGTTTGGATTGGAATAAATACACACTCAACATCAGTCACATGTTGCAAAGGTCAATTTTCTAGGTTACCTTTGTGACAGGTAAACTGTAGATTTTCCACGCAGTTTTTCCTCCAAGAAGTCGCCTACATGACCTGGGTTACTTTCTGTTTACTAGTGATCACAATGCATCTTTTGGAATACGAGCAGGTAAAACACGGTGACCATTACTCTTATCTGTCTGAGTCATTTAATGGGTTGATAACATTTAAAGCACATGTAAAGGAAGACCGAGTTTAGGCCTCTTACTTTATGTAGGTTATTGTAAACTTAACTGGCATTTTTCATTCCACTGTGGTAAATGCAAGCACCTTGTGGGGTGTCTCCAGTTAATATCTGTGAAAAGTCGTCCAAGGTAGGAATAGTGTTGAAGGGTCAAGGGTGGGCAAGGCTCATTGATGCAATGAAGCAGTAAAGGTTGGCCCGTTTGGTCCAAGTCCAACAGACGAGCTGCTGTAGCTTAAACTGTAAAAAAGTTGGGGACCGACGCAATAGACAACAAGTGGTCATAATGTTAGCCCTGACCGGTGTATATTACTGTCGTAGCGGGTAATAAGTGCTCCAGTTTTCTCAGATTTCCTAGAAACTGTTGTCATAGAAGCATTGCACTGAAAGCAACTTAAAAGGATAAAATTGTTCACTTATTAAGACAACTTGCATTCGGATTCTCAAATATTGCAGGGTAACTGTTGACTTCTGGTACTTCCCCAAAACAATCATAACAACGACATTTTTGTCTGCATGTCAGTGTGTGACTTACGCGATCGTATCAATCATATCCAGGCCCATCTCTACACAGCAGTGGGCATGGTCCGCCTTGGGTTGGGTCAGGCCCGACACGCAGTAGTAACAGTCCCCCAGTATCTTTATGCGCCTGCAGTGATTCTCCTACAGGCACAAAGAGAAAGGTGAGCAATGTCAGTGAGATTAGAAAAATTTGGTTATTTTGAGTGTATACCAGACATGGTATCTTTAAATGTATCTTTGTCAGGTTAAATGTCAGTAAGCATTGTACAGGATTACTGTACCGTGCTAATCTAGCAAGGTAGGCTAAATTGGTAAAGCAGTAGAAAGTCAAAATATTTAACTTATTGTCTAACAGTCACTCCATAATGTAGTGGTTTACACATTTGTACACTGTGATTGTAACAATCACGCTTTGATTGTAACAATCAAAAGATCCTGCTGCCCAATCAAACATGCAGAGCTACTCACTGTGGTGACCCCTTGTGAATAAAGGAGTAGCTAAAAGTAGCTTTTCTTTTTATTTAACTTATTCTCTAATCCTGTTTTCCTTATTTGTGTTTTCTTTTTTTCTCTTTTTATATGTGAAAGCAGCTAACATTAGCTATAAGATAATTAAATTCTTAATTTAACACAACTGAAAATCCCTAGTAGATAACCCTTGTGGGGGGGTCAGCTTAATCATGACATGTCCCTGGTCTTGTAAACTACTGGTACTGCAGTCTACACGGAGCATGACTCGTAATTGTTTTTAGATAGCATGGTCAGATTTTTCTTTGACATGAGCTGGTGTGACTAACTTTTATTTCCATCTGGATCGCAGATTTTGTAAAGTTTAATGCCCCATAAACAGCTGATTATGACAGGGCCATTGCTATTTTAAACCCATTCTTGTTCAGAAACTGTTTGGAAGCTGCAGCTGCATTTTGATTCATTTTAATCAGATGTGTGTGCTTGTGCTACTGTTTGTGTATTTGTAGTTGAGGCCAACTCTAATTGCTCCGACATGCTCTTGAAGTAGAATCCCGCCCCCACATTTCCAGACAGATCCGCTATTTGTCACAGTGCACATTGTGCACAAACTCAGCAATGGTGCCACACACACACTCACCAGTGCACACAGACACCTTTACAGACACACAAATCATCACATACCTGCAAAAAAAAAAAAACCAATCAAAAAACAGCTGCATGGTAACATGCACACATACTGTACTGCACAAGATTTAGTGGCACACGCAGGGTTTCCTTTTGGCACTGTATCACACAGAGTCATCAGAAAATTGCAATGGTAGACCCTACAAAGCTTAGCCTGAAGGCAACCTCTGACTGACAAGCACACATGTGCACACGCACAAACACACATTCATATATACAGAAGACTCATGACAACTCCGGGGTAAGAGGCAGAGATGAGAAGAGAGAAGATGGGGTGCTCTGGTTTTCTGCTCACGGGAGCAGAAAGATTCTGGCGTGGGCGGATATGAGAATTCAGAACGTGCATGATTATCCCGGCACTCGGAAGAGAGAGAAGTGTGCATGTGCCTGTGTGTGCGTGCATGTCCGTGAACAGAAATTATCTGCTGACAGCAAACCGTGTCACAAGAGAAAGGTATCTCTGTTTGCTTTGGGAGACACAGTTAGGAATAAAGCTACCTGATTCAAGGGCAGACTTTGTGCCCCCTGTTTTGCTTGATGCTGTCTTCACTGTGATTAGGTGAAGGTTAGTGTTAGGCATGTGTCTGTTGTGGTTAAGTTTAAGTTGAGCCCGCAGGGAACTAATGTGTTGTGTAGCATACAGCAGCCAGACAGGCTCAGCAGCTGTGACAGAGCTGGTTTGAGAGAGAATTTCTCCCTCGCTAACACGACGGGGTATAAATCTCAATTAGGTTGCAGCTGCAGCTACGCACAAATGCTCACACACATGCACCCAATTTATCCTCATCACAAGGTTTCTATATAGAGGCTTGCGGAGTTTCAAAGCGCTGCTAGCAAGCCGCATAACTTGTATCTTGCTCTTTTCACCCTCGGGCTGTCGCTCTCTCCATGTTAAGCCACGACTGATTGCTGAGATGCAGAATGAGCTCATGACGGATAATCCTGCCCATCATGTGACTTGTGTGCGTGTCTGCATGTAGAAAGCAGGAGTAAACTGTCTCTTGGCCTCATGGAAGAGGTCAAGCATGTGGCAAAGAGATGGTTGAGTGTGAGTGCAGCATCTTGGACAGGACTGAGTTCTAACGGTACAGCCTGTCCTCTTGTAACTGCTTTTTCAAAGCCACAGCCTCTTTGTATCTACCAGAGGCCAGAGCAGTGCTGAATATTAACAACAAATGTTACAGGAGCTCATAGCTCGAGTTCAAATACATCCATTCACAGTGTTAACTCTGCGTGTTTATAATAACTATATATAATCATGTGAAAAAGAAAGTTCTTACAGGATTCCGTGCAGTCCTCTGAAAAGCTAAGTACACCCTGTGATTGAGTAGCTTGTAGAACCACGTGTAGTGGCACTAGCTTGAAGTAATCATTTCCTCCATGACTTTATAAGTTTCTGACCTTGTTGGGGAGGAATCTTTGCAACACTCCTTTACATTTCTTTTGTGTGAGTGTGGCTCATGCAGTATTAATATGATTACAGTGGTCTGGCAGAAGATAACCTATCACTCACATAATCGCCTTTGCCAGAGAACAACCCTACTGTCCACAGGCGAACAGCGGATCCAACTATACAGCCTCTCAGTACACCCAGAACTTCTTCATACACACACATGCACGCACACACACACACAAACACTCCACCTCCTCAGCCCTCCTCATCTCCCCTCTGTGTAGAAATCGATCCTGTCATCTCTTCCTCTCTCAGCCTCCCAATTCGTTCTCTTACTTAGCTTCCTCCTCCTCCTCCTCCTCCTCCTCCTACATGTCAGTTAACCTCTCCAGCGTTACTTTCACTTTTTGGATCAATATATGACTTGGCATAATAAATGAGCTCCAGGACTAAATAATACATTTTGTTTTCTTGGAGGCTTCTCCGGAACAACGTGCTGAAAAAAGGAGCTCACCAACTGCTTGGACTCGCTGCAGCCAGCCTTCCTCCCTCACTGTAAGCTGTGAGTGTGATGGCTCAGTGACATGATTTCGTAACGGAAGTTAGACTTTATCTTTCTTTTAAAGCAACTTTGTTTTGCAAGTTTCACCATCCCATATACTGGCCTCACTGCGGCTAAAACCAAATAGACTCACAAACACAACATTTGTATGCAGATTTCTTATTTTATTGATTTTTAAAGAGACAAATCCACCTCTGCAGAATGACCTTTAGCACATGCTGTAAGCAGTGTTTGAGTTTTCTATTTTTCTATGACAATAAAGTAAAACGTAACAGTGCATTAATATTCAAAAAAGGACTGTTCACATGAGAGGCCTCGGTGTATTACAGCTGAAGTAATTAACAAGGAAGTTCTAGGTTTCCCATTAAATTGTTTTACGTATTTTACAATTTCAATTTCAGGAATATATATAATATATGGTAGAGAGGGCAGGCATCACTGACAACAGATATGGTAAACTGACTACTATAGTCACTGCACTGCTTCCAAGATGAGAGCTGCGTGATCAGGGTGGTGTGGCTTTTACAGGTTTTACAGATTAATTGTAGCGTTATTATTTAAAAAGTTCATTATTACACATTATTATTTACTTTTTAAAATAAAAAAAATATAGCACTGAAGTCACTGAATTACTTCAAGTAGAAAGTAACTTGTTGAATGGCCAACATGGCCTAAGATAATTAACACTACTTAATATGAAGTTTAGGCCACACACGTCCTTGTCCTAATGATCTTTCTGTCGGTCAGAGATGGGCAGTAACGCATTAAAAGAATGGGACGTTATCAGCTAATGCTATAATGCTAGACTTAGTTAGCATAAACTGAACAGGTGTAACATTCATAACTGCTAGCTAGTACTAAGTAACAGAGATGGGCAGCAACGCGTGATCCGATTACTTTTTTCAGGTAATGAGTAAAGTAAGGGATTACTATTGCAAAAAAGTAAACAGATTACTGTCATAATATGGAGTGTGGGACAGAGTATGACCATGCAACATTTAAAGCTTGGAAGTATTTACATTACTTTTGATTACGTGTGATTACGTAAAAAGTGACAAAAATATTAGTGTCCGCTGTAAACTCTATCATGGGAAGAAAAGTTCTTTCTGCAGCAAAAAATTTAACTTCAAATCTGAGCAAGCTTCGAGCACGCTGCCACGGGAATGTGAAATTCACAGAGAAATCCCCGGATCCCTCCACTGACATGACCGCTGTGTGCTAAACAGGTGAAAAGTGCCGCTGAATCTTTGATTTTGTTTATTTTTTGCTGTGTTTTACTTGCATCTATTTGAAAGAGTGTAAACACAAAAAAATAATTTATTTTATATGCTGGAATATGCAGAAAACAGGTTTACATGTTCTTCAAGTCAGAGAATGTTCATATAATTTTATTTTTTTATGCAATGTGCAGAAAGTTAAAAGAAAACTAAAAAAAAACAAATAAAACGAGTTTTAAAAAGAGACTTTTTCATTTGATTCAATTTTATATGATGGATTATGCAGAAACAACAGTACTGGGATGAAAGGTCTATTGCTTTATTACGTATTCAGGGTGTGTATCATGTTTTTAAAAGGAGCTAAGTAATAAAGTAACTAATTACTTTTGAAAATGAGTAATCAATAAAGTAACGGGATTACTTTCTTGGAGACTAAATAATTACTATTAATTACTTTTTTTCAAATACCTTAACCAACACTGCTGTCACTGCTTAAGTGTTAACGATAAACTGACACCAAAGCTGGTGAAAACCAGCTAAAAGAGCACTTGACAAAAAAACACAACAATCCTACTGCAGAAACATGCACCAATAGAAATGGAGGCTACAAGCCTGACTGTATACACTAACAACATTTTGGTTATGAGCTTCTTTACTACTAACTTTGTGTTAACATGTTTTCTTCACAGGTGCTTGAAAAGAGCTGATGTCATGTTAGCAGAGGTGGATGGCTGTTGCTGGTCTGGGCTGACGTTTGCACATTCTTGTCCTTTTCCATGGAGTAAAGTCTACGTAATGTTCACGTCTCCATTACTCAAATGTTGTAAACCACTTTCCCATTTTCTTTCTACTTCCAAAAAAACTCAAATCAACTGATTATAGTGTAAATCCATCCATCCATCCTCTTCCTTATCAGGGTCACAGGGAGGCTGAAGCCTATCCCAGCTGTCATAGGATGAGAGGTGGGGTACACCCTGGTCAGGTCACCCAGTCTGTGGCAGGGCTAACACAGAGAGACAGACAACCATTCGCACTCACATTCACACATATGGCTAGTTAACCTAACCCCACTAATTACATGTCTTTGGACTGTGAGAGGAAGCCGCGGTACGTGGAGAGAAGTGTAAATATCCACTTAAAAAACATATATCAGTTTTTTTCCCATCTGAACAACTTTTGTAGCACAAGTACCAAAATAATTGTTTGTCATTAGCTACTGCAATGTGGTTACTGAATTCAGTACAGTTATGTCTCACATTACTGTATTACAAAAAAAGTAATGTGATTACAGTAGTGCATTATAGACAACAGCAGTTCAAGTGGATCCGGCATTAAAAGATAAAAGAAATATAAATAGTGTGCCCTGTATACAGCAAGCCACCAAGATCGCTCAATCTGCCAGGAGTGCAGCTGAGCTTGATTGTCAGTACACACTTGAATAACAAAACAATTGAATGAATGGCTGTGCAATGCTCAAACTCTTACTTAGTGTCATCTAGTTATGTGATGGACTAAAAAAAGGCCTTCAGAACTTTTCTATATATATTTTTTTGTTATCCTCTTTAATTTGAGTTGCTGATGTTGCTGAATAGCCAATAAGAAAACAGCATTACCTACACAACACAGCATCACCCTGTATATACTGACTGAATGAGCCAGACCAAGAAGCTAGGCCAATCATTCACCTAATTATTTTTTCGCCAATTAACCGACTGGGTCTCTCTGCACTGAAGACTGCAAACAGCCAAATGGGAGATGACGTGTTCTTCCAGATCTGCAGTGTGGAAGAGTTTGTCAGCAAGCTGTCGAGGGTACGAATGACTAACAACATGAATATCTGAAGTGAGTAGAATGTGAATACTGATTCTGCCACATATACAAATAATAAAACCACTAATGTCTATCATATCACTATTTTTGGTCTGTTTTTAGTTTATTTGTAAGTCTCATCACTGTCACTGTCCAAATGGTTGTCATGTTTTCGAACGCGTAACATACAGACGGGTGTGGTGGCCGAACGCGTAACATACAGACGATTTGTCACATAGCGTTGGTATGTTACGTTTTGGGATGAGAACGTGTTGTCGGACAGTCTGGCCTGAGATATGGTCACATTGTGGAGCAGTATATATTACCTTTCAGATTGTTCTCACCCAACATAATTCTTAGTTGGTGTCTACTTACAGCAATTCTTGTTGAATAAGATAAAGGCCACAAAAATTTGTCAATTTCACTAACTTCAAAAATACATGAATATACTGCTCAAAAATATCAAAGGGACACTTTTTAATCAGAGTATAGCATCAATTCTATACTGCTCTTGCATCCTGAGAATAGGCTTAAGGCGATTTTAATGGTCTTTGCAATTAATTAAGTATAGATAGTAGCCAGAGAGGAAAGGGAGAGGACTTACTGTAGCCAGTTCATCAAACTTCCCAAAGAGTTCATTGAGCAGCTTGACCAGTTCCTGAGCAGTACACTGAGAAGCCAAGCTGGTGAAACCCACAATGTCTGCAAACAGGATGCTGTCGAGACAGAATGAAAGAGATTTTAATCTAAAGTGAAGCGCTCTATTCACGATCACCATGTTCACCATCAACCAAACATGATGGTTCTCAATTCAGTGAAAAAAATACACTCAACAAGCAAGTATGGGATATGTTAACTGTACGGAGCAATGTTTTTCTTTAAGGAAACAATACCAGCAGATCACACAGGAGCGACAAATTGACTAATAGTGAGCAAACAGCAAATACTATAATCCAATCTCTGATAAGTGAAAGCATCTTTTAGGCCAAACACTAAATCAATTACGGAGCTAAATTGCCTGCTGCTGGCTAGCTGCTGAAGTGGGGTGGAGGAAGGTGTTGAAAGCTACTTAGCCCCTCATTCATTTGCTCAGAGGCAGGCCAGATGGCAGCAAAACAAGGTGTTATGGATCTTATTGACTCAGTGGAAAAATCACTGCTCTCGGTGGAGTAAAGGGATCAGAGCTGCCGTGTGCTGTGTGGAGCTGATCATAATGGCTGAGCTTCACTTTTATAGATACCTCTTGAGAAATAATGAAACATGTTTTTCCCATAACCTCCTGCCTGTGAGGTTTTTATGTAGTAATAAGGAAATTATGCTAGATCTATTCTTCTGTGATACCTTTTACAGTGACAGATTGTAGTTTGATTTTAGACAGAGGCAGGCATAATCAGGCTTCTAGTTTACAGTCAAACAACAGCTGCTTGCATATCATTTAGCAGACTGAGCTAATTTTAGTTGCAAGAGTTGATTAAAATATTTTTTCTTTTTCAAACGCTTCCGTTGACTAATTTCTAAGGAGACCTGCAATAGGGGGGCGGGGTGGCTCAGTAGGTAGAGTGCTCGCCCCTGGATCGGAAGGTCGACGGTTCGAATCCACCCAACGGCTACCCTGAGGTACACTTGAGCACCGTACCGTCCCCCACATACTGCTCCCCGGGCGCCAGATTGGTGGCTGCCCACTGCTTCACTGAGTGTGAATGGGTTAAATGCAGAGACTAATTTCCTACGGGATCAATAAAGTATACATTATTATTATTATTATTATTATTAATAGTCTTAATTTCTATCATACATTTACTGTTCCTGCATCAATCAAATTTCAAATAATGAGCCCCTTGTTTTCACTCCTGGCTCTGTATAATGTCAGTGACAGCACTAACGCTGGTACAGCAAATTCAGGTTGACAAATTTCACAACTTTTCCTAGTCAGTCT
>VOQK01005645.1:4298-15928 GCA_015052645.1 Benitochromis conjunctus
GGTCATAAACATCCCAGCATCCTAAAAACAGTTATTTTTGGTCTAAGGCAGCTTTTGCTTTTAGTTTGCCTGTGACATGCTATGGCTTATCTCACTGCTTGGAAGTTTTCTCAGTACGGGTGTGTCTCTGTACATCTTTGTGTGTTTGTGTGCAAGTCTATCAGAGATGATTTAGCTGAATGTCAGAGAGAGCTGCTGCTGCTGAAAGATCGTTGGGACTGTGTGTGTCGTGTCTGCTCACTGAACGTGTGGTTGAGAGAGGAGACCACCTTCCTCGCCAACTGCTAGTTTTCCATCGGTTATCTGACCCCTGGCAGGAAGTGTTTAGTTGTGACAGGAATGGATGGAAGAACATGACTGGAAGACGGTGGTCCTTTCATTCTGTACACTGGAAACTATACAGACGGTTACAATTAGGCGGGGCAGCACTTTGTGTGTGCGTGGATATGTGTGTGTGTGTGCATGTGTACCTCTTTAGACATCTTTGTGGGGACCAAAAATTCGAATGTTACTATACTTGTGGGGACCAACAGTCACTTATAAGGACAAAAGTGCCTGTGTCCTCATGAGTTTGAAGGCATTTTTGAGAGTCAAAATGTGGTTTAGTGTCAGGGTTACAGTTAGGTTATGGTTATGGTTTAGGCTAATGGTTAGGATTAATCATTCATTTTTGATGGTTAGGGTTATGGGAAGCATTGAGTCAATTAGATGTCCTCACTAAGATATAAAAATGAGAATGCGTGCTCGTGTGTGTGTGTGTGTGTGCGTGCGTGTGTGCGTGTGTGTGTGTGTGTGTGTGTGTGTGTGTGTGTGTGTGTGTGTGTGTGTGTGTGACAGAGAGTGAGAGAGAACGTGAGCGATCTGAGCACATAAATCTACCAGCGTTGTGTGAACTTGACTTTTACATGGGGTCAAAAAGCAAATCCTCATAACTGAATAATTTAAATTAAATTTTATTTATATAGTCACAACAACAGTCCCCTCAAGGCACTTTATATTTAAAGATAAAGACCCTGCAATAATGCATAGAACATGCCAACAATCAGATGACCCCCCTATGAGCAAGCACCTGGAGATGGTAGAAAGGAAAAACTCCCTTTTAACAGAAGGAAACCTGAGGCAAAACTAGGCTCATGGAGGTGTGGCCACCTGCCCCGATCTGTTGTGTGTGAGGGGAGAAAGACGGGATAAAAAGACGCTGTGGAAGAGAGCCAGAGATTAATAATAGCTCACAATTAAATGCAGAATGAAAAGAAGTGAGAGAAGGACTAACGCTCATTGCATAACGTTAAGTATCATGTGAAACATGATGGAGCAGTCTAAGCCCATTGCAGTGTAACTAAGGGAGGATTCAGGGTCACGTGATCCAGCCCTAAATATGTGCTTGATCAAAAAGGAACGTTTTAAGCCTGATCTTTAAAGTAGAGAGGATGTCTGTCTCCCGAATCCAAACTGGGAGCTGGTTCCACAGAAAGCCTGAAAGCTGAAGGCTCTGCCTCCCATTCTACTTTTAAATACTCTAGGAACAACAAGTAAGCCTGCAGTGTGAGAGCGAAGTGCTTTATGTGAGTGATATGATAATATTAGGTCTTTAAGCTAAGATGGGGCCTGATTATTCCAGACCTGGTATGTGTTGAGAAGGATTTTAAATTGGATTGTGGATTTATCTGGGAGCCAATGAAGAGAATGCGGAGATGCGGTTGGAGGTGTGGCCACCTGCCCGATCAGTTGTGGGTGAGGGGAGGAAGCCTTGAGACGACTGTTGTTGTGATTTGGCGCTATATAAATAAAATTGAATTGAATGCGGTATGGGAGAAATATGCTTAGCTGCTAGTTATTTAAATTCTTTTAGTTTTAGTTGATTTCGTTTAGTTGATGACTAAATCTAAAGTTGATTCAGTTTACTTAAATATAGAGTGTAAAAGTTTGCCATGTTTATATGTGGTTTACAGAGCCTCTTATTTTCCTTGACATCAAATGCAAAATGTGTCTGTATGTCTACTCTTCTCTTCCCCACAAGCACTGATATTCTGTCATGTCTCCATGAAAAAGATTAAGCATGGGAGTAAGGTCACAGACATAAATTAGCACTGCGAAATTAACAAGTGATGTGATAGTTTTGAAACCACAAAACAGCTACCTAATGTTCAGAGCACAAGGTCCTTGGTATGTTCACCAAATGCAACGTTTTTGTGACACAGGATTGCATACAGAGTGTGTGAAATATGGCTTATTAACATGACACAAATTTGTGCTTGTCAAACGATTTCAACTTGGGTGAAAAACTTGCTTAGCTCTCCAGGTGGAGGTTAAAGACAAGTGAGCAGAATAATAGGAGTTCATCATATTTATAAAAATACATTACTACATCCTGTCTCCTTGTCCTGTTGGCTGCTGAGCCTAATATTCATGGGTTTCCAATATGACTGTATTCAAATGAGTAATGGGTGGTGAAACCTTGCTTGTCATTTGGTGTGAACACCACTATAAGATTTTCTCCAAACGTCTCAACTCCACATTTTTACTTTTGGACCAAATGTCTGAAATGTCTGTACCACATAGCAAGCCAGATTTTTATTTTCCAGGTTATTCCACTAAAAATGCTCCAGCCGGCACTGACGGGAGAATCACGGTCAATAAGTTTAGTGGACAGCACGTTGCATCATTTCAGAAAACCTGATAATTAAATCAGCCGCACCACCAACTCTAGCACTGAGATAAATGATATAAAAACAATTCACACACATTAAGGTTGTTATGAAGTGGAAATCTAGCTATGGAAGCTAAGCCATTTTGCCATATCTACTAGACTGTGAACATGCTTTCAAAATTGGTTAAGTCCTGGTGGATAGATTCACTTTTGGAACCAGACCCAAGTGGACACAAGAGGGCCAAACCCCCAGATTTGATCTAGAAGAAAGGTACTAGGTCTAAAAACATGCAAGAGGAATCCCCAACTTGTTTAGTCTAAAATCAAAAAGACCATAAAGCAAATAATATGCAAAATGATTAAAAAGAAAAAATCATATTCTGACACTTAAATATGATAGGATAAAGTAATTTAGTAAGGCAGGCAGCTAATGTAAGCGACAGCCAGCCATATAGTCTATAAAGCATATAATGTGTCTGTACTTGCTCGTCCATCTCTACATCATCACCTTCTTCTATTTTATTTCAGCTACAAAAAAATCACCAGGACACTGGGACAAGTACAATAAACAGCACGATTCTGGGTACTGTATTGCTCTGAGAGGGATAAGTTGGTAGGGGCCGGGGTAACCAGAGGAGTACCACATCTGGGCCTCATTATCTAGTGACAGATGAGTTGTATTCAGCTTGGGTGTATTCTGACAGAGGGAAATGACATCATGAAGAGAAATGATGATGATTCCTGGGCCTTGGGGAGCTATTTCTGGTCTAGAGGCATTTCATTTAGTTTCATTTTATTGGGATTGTCATTAACTGATACAGTAAAGCTGGTCTCACTGTGGTCCTGAGCTTGGTCCTTCTTGTATTTCAGAAGATCAAATACACCCGTCTGCTCTGTTGTAAGTATATTGCATAAATGTGTGAGTGAATGAATGAATGAATACTCCTCTCGTTCATCATTTTGCTATAGTTTTGCTATAGATTTAAATTACAGTATCTGTAAAAAGTAAAATTATGTAAAGAGAACATTGTAGGAAATGCATTAGAACTACAACTTTCTAGACATGGTGTAAAGTAACATGGACACAAGCGTGATGAGCTTCTTTCTTGCACCACTTTACTCCAAAGACTAGCACAGCCTGATGTTATGGATACCGCAGCCGCCTGTGGAGGAGCTACAAGGCATCTGTTTCTCTAAAAGCCTGAGCTACTTGTCCTCCAGCTTCTCTGTATTAAACTGTGTCTGTTTGTCTGTTTTCAACAATTTCCCGTGGGGAAAAGCTGCGATGTACAAGAATATCCACATTAGTTTCATCTTTTCTTTTTTCTTCTGCCTTTAAACTAACTCACAAGGGCTTAAGTACCAGACACTCTGGCAGAAAAATTATTTTCTAATGATCCATCAATCCTTTACCAGGACAAATTTGGTACATTTGGTAAGAGAACACAAGTCATGGTTGCTGAAAAGGGACCTCTGTATGCCTACATAGACAAATTAATCATTAAGGGGATTTAGGATTGATTATTCTAACACTCATTTTTTATCACTTTAGTGATAAGGGAAAAAAGGTCCCAAAACTTTTGTGTGGTAGTGTATGTGATCATGTTGTAAGGATTGCAGACTGACTGAGCCAACCACGATGCAGGTGTTTTTCTGTAGACAGATTGCATGTTCATGCAAGGGCTCTAAGTACATTCTAGGGAGTACTGGTCTGAATATTGATGTAGTTGTAAGGTTTGTGTTGCATCTTGTTCTCAATTGTGAGACAAAAAATATTTTAAAGACTAATATAACAATGGAAGAATTTCTCATTCTCATCAAGTCTTTCTGTATTTCTGTTGTTTATTAAAATAAACAAGATAAAAATGTATTAAACCTCTGTGACGTTGCGGCAACCTGTCCAGGGGGTACTCCACCTTTCAGCCTATGGCAGCTGGGATAGGCTCTATGCCCCCACGCCCCACAAATGAGAACTGGATAAGTGGAAGAGGATGGATGGATGCATACAATTCATTATGATGCTATCGTCCAGTTTTTCCTTATTTTTCAGTACACTATCTTTTATCTATCTATCAACATCTCTGTACCATGTTCAGCACAACATCACTCCCTTTCAGCTAGAGATGTTGATTGATTGATAATTACCAGTCTAAAGATCTCAAGAGGCAAAGAGGAGATTATTGGAAAGACTGACTGAATTTAGAGGTTAACTTTGTCTCGTGCTGTGTTACAAGCGTGAGTCTGCATGTGTTCTCTCATTGGCTTTAGTTTAGCTGAGATGTTTTGCTTACCCGTCATTCACATCAAGCTCACTGAATCTCAGTTTCAGCCTGTGGAGTTTTCAAAGCTCCCCATTCTGCTCCAAAGGAAACAGTGTGCTCTCCTCAGAGGCTAGCTAGCGTGCTAGTGCTCTACTGAGATTAGTGCGGTCAGTCGTCGCCTCTGATTTTCAGTGGCTGTATTGCAACGGAAACGAACAACAGTCTCTTTGATGTTGGCACTCACATATTGAAATGGAGATTGCTGTAATGCATCTGGGGAGCTTAAAAAGACCTGACATTTTAATGTTTTTATAGTATCCCTCTGTAACAACACACCACCAACTTCTGGAAATGTGCAGTGTGTAAAATATAAAAACTTCATAAAACCGTATTTTATATACAATAGTACGTAGAAGTGAGAACTGAGAACTTAAACTGAAACATGTTATTACAAATTTTGAATGAGATGGCAGTAACATATCTCAAAAGTTGGGATGTGGACAGCAAAAGGCCAGAAAGTTCAGTGGTACTATAGGCTGAAAATAATGTGTAATATTTTATCACCAGTGCTGAAAGGTAAATACGCATTTTAGAGTAACACATGCCCCCCAGTGAAATGGGCCAGATTTCCTAAACAGGGCAAAATGGCAAGTGAGAGCAATCCCCAAATAGCGCTAATAGGTGTGGTTAGTTTTATGTGTGATTCACAAAAGTTGTATTGTCTTACATGCAATCTTGTCACTGTCTTTTTCAACTGATATCGACTCCTGTATAGATAACAGGATGCCTCACAGCGGTAAACAAGGTACTGTCCAAAAGCAGAAATGAATAGCAGAGATAAAGTAATGTCAGCTTGTTATTCAAAATGGACTTATGAAGAATTTTCACATACTTGTTGAGTCCCTGGTTATTTCCATCTTGATGCTACTTTAGAGCACGACCCTTGCCACTGCATTTTCTGAAGCAGCAAATAGTTACTGTGCTTTTTAAAGCTTCTTTTGGCTGCTCCCTTATTCACTGTGGCGGGATCACTGTGGGGGCTAACTCAGCATATTTGATTTGGCAGATTTTGACACCTTCCTTATGCAGCTGCCAAGACATTTGTATCTCTTTGTGGAATCAAATGAGGGAAATGATGCTTGTTGAGTGTAAACCACTATAACTACTACCTGCTTTGTCAGAGTTTAAATAAACCTATAAAATGCATGTCATTTCTGAAGATTAAACCAGCAGTTACCAATGTCTTTGGGTCCTGCTCAATAAAAAACATCACATCTGTGGTTGATTTTCCCCCATCATTTGTCAGATGTCTGCAATATAAACAGTACGTTTCAATGCCTTTCTCTGAGGACAGAAGAAGAAAAATTATCCAGTATTTAATTAAAAAGCACAGATCAGACAAAAAGAACAAATGGAACAAAATATTCTGTTTCTAGTTGAACTGTCCTGATCCCCCAGACATATTTATGCATTTGGTTAAAAGGTACAGGATTAAAAACCTAAAGAAGTTCTGCATTGCTACATTAGTAAAGTTTTACTGAGCTTTGTGGGTAAAAATATGTACTTTTGCCCCAATGTCATTTTTATGCTAGAGCTGCATTTTTATTTTATTTTATTTTATTTTATTTGTTGCCACTTTACACATAACAATCTACATCTTTATGAAGTGTAAGGTTGAACTGGAGCATGTCCATCATCTTTGACTATTTGACCATTTGACTATTTTTATGTCAAATGTATTATATATAGGTGTTAAATTTTGTATTAAAAACACATAAAAAATATTGAGGTCACAACTACACACTGTAAAAAGTTGCTGGTTGTTTTTAAGAATGAAGACTGGCGTGTAGCCCAACTGTCGCTGTGTGAGGCAGGGTACACAGTGTGTCAGTCTGTGACACGCAGAGACAGACAACCATTAGATGTTAACCTCACCTGCATGTCACTGGACTGTTCCTGTTTTACGGGCCAAATTGGTTTTGAGTGTTGTACGACACAAGATCAGCTACCAGTTGTACTTTTTCTAAAATAACCTCACAGCTCACTCTGGCCATCAACCATCAATTCATCCATTTTCTGAAACTGGAGTTTCAGTTTTTGTGGTGTCAGATTTCCAGTATAAGATTTACTCAAATGTTTGCTGTGTTTTTGAGCCTTTTGGGTGCAAGACACGAAAACTGCTTTGTATATTTGACTAAGGGTTTGTTTGTTTAGTGAGTCCAACAGTCTATATTATTTATTAGGGTGTTTAAAGGTCCTTCGTGATTAAAAGTTTTCTCCTTCCTACTCCGTTCTGTTTCGGTGTCCTCGTCTTCTCCTGTGGTCTGTCTTCCCCCGTCCTTTGTTTTAGTATTTCTGTGCCACTGTGTCTCTGTCTGATGTTCCCTGCTTTTTAACCTGATGATGGTAACCTGCACTACCATCATCACCTGCATATTCTGAACATTTCTGCATGCAGCACCGTGCACATGCATGGTGTGTGGCGACAAAAAGATATGCAGCACATTTACTGATGGGTCAGAAGGATAAGTTCAAGGACCAAACGACAAACTTCTGCAAACATTTGGATGCGTTTTATTGAGCTAAAGAGTTCATATAGGTCCTTAAAGTTTAAACACAACACTTTATTCATGTTTGAGTGTTCAGATTTTTATTACCAGTCCTGACCAGTATAACAGCACATTTATTCACATTGTTAGTGTACAGTGACTATTTTTTCTACTTGTACACCTCTGATTACAGTCATTACTGTTCTTATAAAACACTCCATCAGGGAAACTGTATACACCTGTATACATATACTATATTAATATATAATTGCCTTTATATATTTATTCTATAACCTGATACCACCATTTATTTTCCCCCATTAATCATCTATATGTCAAGGCAGATGATAGTACTACATGACAGAAAAATAAAAACGATTTTCATGCGAGCATAAAAATAGTAATAATAGTAAAAAAAATAGTGTTTTTTTGTTTTTCTTTGTTTCTTTCACACAATTTACTGTTATTAGATTAACAATATTGCAGTTGTCCTAATTTAATCTCAATTACATTATCTTAATATAATAATGATATTTATCATAATAATTCATATGATTAATATTATTACAGTACATTTTAACACTGTACTACTACTGTCACTGTTTCGTTCTACAGTTTGCCCACTTTACAGTTTATTGCTCTTACGTTGAACTAAAAAGCAGAACGTTGCTGTATTTGTTGAATTTACAGTGTACCTGTGGTCACAGGGTGTCCATTTCAAGCCACTATTAGACAAAACAGTCTTTACTTCAAGTAAAACTCAAAGCAACATAAGTTTTCTCAGCTCTCTTTCCAAGTTTGTCTTGAGGCCTCACTCTGGTGCCGAGAGCTGAAACCTCAGCTTCAAAGCTTTGTCTGTCAGCTGATTGGCTTACACTGCGAACAAACAAACTCCAAACTCACTGAAAGCTTATTGCTGGTGCTGACAGAATATTTTCATCCCATTTCTGTATCCCTTCACTGGCACACACATATGTTGCCATAAAGCATTTCAAGTAAAAAAGCCTGCTGTGTGTGTGTGTATGTTGGACAAAATGTTGGATTCCTATCAAGCTATGGTGAAGGATCTAAAACAGGCACTTCTTATCACTCACACTTTATTTAATACATCTGCAAAGGCTCCAATACAAAACTAAATGGTATTTTTATATCTATATATCTATATATATATATATATCTATATATCTATATATATATATATATATATATATATATATATATATCAGGTTACAAGTAAGGTGAGCAAGTGTCACCGGTGTCTTTATTTGAATGTTGTGAATGTTCTAGTCAGACATATTTAAAACATGCTCCCCTGGTTCCCGTGCATCACCTTAACCTAAACTCGATGTGAAAAATTATTTCTGCCAATGAAAGCTGACTTAGCAAATAGAAATCGATCAAGTGAGGGTTCACCCTGTACAGGTCCTGGTCTGTCACAGGGCACAAATAAAAATAAATGACTTATAACCCTTTCCAGGGCTTAAAGCAGTATCTAATGCCTCTTCAACAACGATAAATTCCATTCAGCTGCATTATGTTAATATAACTGGGTTTTTTGTTTTCTTTTACAAATACTATAGCTGCATCAAAAGGGATCCATTGTGTTTTTCTTAGTTTCTGTCATATCTCACACACATTTCCAATTTGAAAGATGTCAGGGACAGACAATATCTCTAATATGGTCATCTCAGGCAACACTGTCCACACCTTCTGTTTGTGAGGGGCAGACAATGAGGAGAAAGTTCACTTAATGGGTAATCATACAGGAATGGAAGAGAATGAACTGAACGCCTGCACCAAGGCACAGTATAAAAAAAGGAGGCATCATGCACAACTACTGTAGTAGATTCTGAGAACAAAAATAAAGAGATGAAAATTAGTGTAATAAGTTCACTTTCAATGTGTTATTTTTGATATTTGTGGCCACTCTGGGGGCCACTCCAGTGTTGCCGATCAGATGGTTCTGCAGTGTGACAGAACAAAGGAAAAAAGCTGTGCGGGGTGTTTCGCTGTCATTTTTTGGGTTCCAAGTTGTTCTCAGTGACCTCTCTGTTGAAGCATTCCTATCTTTATGGAAGTGATCTCTCCTGGGATGACAGTCGCCTCCATCGGTACAGCACACAAATTTATAATGAGACCAGATTGCCATCATGCAGAAAAAAAATGGTTTGCTTATCTTTACAATTAAATTGTACTTCAGTTGTAAAGATGATGAAAGAAACCCCAAAATCGGTCACATCACGATTATCAACAATGAGAAGCACCTTGCTCAGACACTCTTTTGTTGGTTTTTTAAAATACAATTTCCTTCATGTCTGGTTGGAAATCTCTCAACCTCTTACAGTTATACTGCTTCCCTTTTATGCTTATTCATATAGTATGAAATATACATCTACGAAATCCTAAAGTCAAAAGTCAAATCTTCCCAAGTTTTTCTTTTAATTATTATTTTCTATTTAATTCTTCTAAAGAAATATTCAGATAATGATACATTTGTTTACTTCCAGTTGTTTTTTTGACGGTGTAATATTCTGCCGTTTTTCGTCAGACCTGGATGCGGATCAAAGCTGCGTCTGTCAGTCTGCTGACTAACGCTGCTAAAAATCATAACCTCTGAGTCACTTCTGTTTTAGAAAACTTTCATCGCTTTATCTGCCGGGGCACGCACCGCAAGCCACTGCTGTTTATCGAATCATATCATAATCACAACAAACCACTTGGAACTAAAAGTGGACTTCAAAGCTGTAGGAAAATATTTTTGGCTGCCTTTATCCTTTCTTTCTTTCTATTTTCATTACACCATCTGAACCTTCTTCCTCATTTTTCTTGATCTGTCCTTCCAGTTTCCTTCCTCCTCCTCTCTTATATTCTACCTCTGTCTCATACATTTCCCACATTCACCATTTCTCCCTTATTTCCCTCTCAGCCATCCTCTTTCTATCTGTCCTTCCATCTCTCCGTCCTGCTCACTCTGACATGTCTTTGTGTTTCCTGTCCTTTGTGAAACCCTCCTCTCTGTCACATCTTGTTTTCCTCGTTCTATCCTGTTTTAATCCAGTTCCCGCCCCCCCGCCCCCTTGTAGGACAGAGTCACGCTATTGGAGGAAACGGGTGAATAGTAAGCGCTGAGTGACAGGTTATTCTGGTCCGACTGTGGAGGTAAACATCTCGAGGTAATGGAGGTAAACGTCCGGTCAGTGGGCTGGGTGGTATACAAACAATAGGCCAGTAGGTTCTGGTTGGGCACAGTCAGGATTGTCTGGTGGGCCAGAAACCCCACACAAAATAAATGAAGCTAGTCTACTGTTCTACAACTAACTGAAGAATTCTTACCTTCATATCATAACTAAACACTTTAGTGAATCACCTTGTCCAAATTGGCAATGTGATTTAAATTTTCCATTTCATTTTTATTTTAGTTTGTCAAAGTTAAAAAATGTGGAAAGGTCAGATTAAGGACCAGGTAATAAGGGTAATGAGGTTTAATTATCGACTTTAATATTCCAAATAATCAACCCAGATTCTATTTGAAAAGGCAATTATGTATTGTAGGCTAACAATTTATCTTCAACCATTTTACCATTTACCCCTAAATTGGTAGTCATTTAAACATTAGAGTATATTTAAACAATTATACAACAATTATAAATAATATGTTTGCAAATCAGTAGTAATATTGTCCTTATTAGTTATTGTTATTATTAGTATTAGTTTGTGAAATAAAAAGTAATCATGTTAAAAATTATATATGGTATTACAGCTGATACTACAGATGCTTTTTAATGAAGGTTATTGATTAGTGATCAATGAGTCCATTCATTCATTATTTCTTAATGATGGTTATTAGAGACTATTGCAGAGTGGCTCCATAGTGCCGTGGTTTACATGTTTACTTGCTAAGTGAAAGGTGGCTGGTTCCAATGAGATATCCAAATGCCTTTGGGCTGGTGTCAGGAAGGGCGTCCATGTAAACCTGATTATGTATTTAAAGTATAACAATCTTAAACAAGACTACAACAAAAACAAAAAAGAAAAATCATTTCCTGTACAATTAATGCCTTAGTGCGGTTTCTGGAGGTTGTTTAATCTATTATTATTATTTTTATTATTATTATTATTATTATTATTATTATTATTATTATTATTATTAAATAAAAGACCGTTACCTGC
>VOQK01005654.1:10513-24383 GCA_015052645.1 Benitochromis conjunctus
GCAAAGTAGGAAACGCTCAGAAAACGATAAACACAAGTTAGTGGATGAGTTTAAACAATGATCCGATTGTAGTAACTAATTCAAATAGCCCTGCGATGGACTGGTGACCTGTTCAGGGTATATCCTACGTTTCTCCTTATATGCCCCGCATTCACACAGGTGGTGGCATACACTGCGCTGAGTTGGCTGCTGCACTCTGCCTACATTTTTGAGGCTGCTCATAGTTTTCACATGTACTAGATGCGGTTTCATGTCGTTCTGCGTTTCTATTGGTGGAAATGTATTCCACACCAGCCACGCAGTTAAACGCAGCTGAAGCAGGAAACGCTGCATTTGTCAGGTAGGACCGAGGAGCAACTTCTGCAGCTGAAAAACTGAGCCAAAAAAAGCGCCAATACCTGCAGTTCCCCTAGTAGCCACTTGAGGCTGGCTCTGAAAAGCAGTCAATCTATATTCTAAATATGTAAACTGTCTTTTTTTAATGCCCTTTGATGTGTACAATCCCATGTAAAAAATCTGCAACTTTACAGCGTTAAAGCATATTTACAGTCTACCACTGTAGACAGTTTTCCACCCTAAATAACATTTGTTTAAACTGTGTTCTGGAGGTGGAGGCGTGCCAGCTTTGATTACAGAGTTTAACTGACTAGCATTACTCATGCAGAATAGCGTATAACATTTAATCGACTAGTTAACTGTTCACATGCCATACTCTGTCTGCCCACATCACTTCAGAATTGAACTGGATCAGAAAGGCTAGTTACCTGCTGTGAGCCAGGCTAAAGTAAAGACTCAGGTAAGTGCATAATAAGAGTGATGCGCCATTCAATTATATGATAATGGCCACTTTTTACATCTCCTATAAATCAGTAACAAATCAAGATCAAGCATCTGCCCCGGAACCCAACAGAACTGATAATGAAATGCAATTTTGTGAGGTAAAAATGATCTAATAATGCCTGGCAGGCATCTTTTTCAGGCTTTTATCTTTTTAACTACTTAATATGGAAGATAAGCAACACAACAGCTGGCACATGTAATCTCACTGTGGTAAGCCGGTAACGGTAACGTCATAGTCTAAATTTGTAAACTGCAGGCAAAGAAAAGCCAGAAAGAGAAAAAAAGATGCCTTTTGATGTGTACAATGAAGGCCGTGCAGATCACAGGGTATTATTATGGCTAAGGGACACAAACAGGTCATGCATTTAGGACAGAAGCCGTTCTGCATTGTGCATGCTACAGTCCAAATTGGAACCAAACAGAAAATGGTCTAAATAAAAATTCAAAGGCTTTGGGGGATCTTTCTGATGTCAGTAAGTTCAAGTACATCTTTAGCCTAAAGCCACTGGCTGGTAATTGTTAAGGTCTGGAAGGTGGTTGAACTGAAAAACACCAAAATGCCTTTGATTCACTTTGCTTAAAAAGGCACAGTCGTCATCGTCTCTGATGCAGCAAGACAATAGACAATGAATATTTTATAAGTCATCCATCTGAAAGCCAATAAAGCTGAGCTGTGGTAATGATGGTCCATCTCTGCGCCCTTCCAGTCTCACTAAGCGTTTCCAGCAGCCTTACTCGATGTTAAATTAGCCCTCTAGACTACTTAGACAGGATTCATTGTGAGAAAGTGCTACAATATGAATCACATTAGCTTCAAAATTAAGAGGTTTTACCCATATTTTTGGTTCACTGCTGTAGCTGCTTCATCAAACAAGAACTGCCCCCCCAAAAAAGGCAGTCCTCTTCAATCATTAGCACAGACTAAAGAAAGAAAGAGCCTCCGGAGCCCATCTGTGTGCATCTTCTTAAATCCACTGACCTATAAGGATGACCAAACTTTGCTTCCCAGAAGCCTGAATGGATTCGCTTTTCTCTCATGGACACAAAGTTGATATGTTAGGCCAAGACTTCATAAATGCATGGCGCTCGAACTCGTATAGACTGGCGTGTGCGTGTGTGGATAGACTTCACACCGTCTTCCTCCATTCCACTCGTCACTCGGTCTCAAACCATGTCATTAGAATACAGCACAGAGGCTCTTACTGGTGTGAATTAAACACCTCTGTTTGAATGGCAGCTTTTCAAAGGGAAACAGTGAATGGATCACATTAATGAACATGAATCAAATGGTAATTCTACTTATGCAAATAAGAAAAGTCTAATTAATTCATATTGACTGATCCCACAGAGGCGACATGTGGCCACAGGCAAACACTGGGAAATTGTGCCTTTTCAGGGTTTTCCTCCTCTCCTGTATGACTGGATCTTACCTGCTTTTTGAGTTTGTAGGATTCTCTCGTACACCCCCTCTGAGCTCTCTAGCAGCGCCTTGCTGGTCTGGATTACCTGAAAGCAGACAAACACATATTTGCTCACATTTGCCTTTAGTTTCCACATCAGCAAAACTAGCATCCCACAACAAAGCAGGAAGCAGCCTGTCTGCTAGCAGGCAGTTTCTATCCAGGGAGTGCTCAGAAAACAAGTTGTTATTACAGGGGATGTGAGTGGGCAAGGCTGCTAAATTGCATTTTTGAAAGCCAAAATTAGAGGGTAGGAGACACAAGCAATTAGGTTGTTTATTAAAAGTTACTTTTCTTCACTAAAACACCAACAGCGTCTTGTTTTAAATGAGAAAAATATATATGTGTAAATCTTACTTTGGTTGGAAAGTATTTTTTTCAAAGGAAGTGCTGATAATTAAGGTCATTTCAATTAAAAGCATGTCAGTCATTCTGAAGCAGCAACACCATTACTGGGTTCTCACTGCAGCTGCGACAGATGCTAAGTTTAGCTCCTCTGGTCTTATGTGCACCCCTAATTGAGTGCACAAACTCTGCTGACCTGCACACTGTTTAAACTCTTGTGGCAATCCATTTACATATTAAATGCCAGCGCTTCTTCTTGCTAACAGTAAACCAAAAAAAGAAATAAATAAATAACAAAAAACCCTTTTTAACACAAGGAAGACGGCAGCAGCGTGTTGTTTCAGGAGGTTAATGGTGCATATGTAGGCTGTCAGAGACGGGGGTAAATAAGCATGGAGTAAACAGGGTGCCTGGCAGACCATCTGGATCTTTTGCCACAATTATTTTAGTAATAGCTTAATTTTTTTCATCTGATAGGGATGCTATTTATACCCTAATGTTGCTACACTTGTGATTTCAATTAAGTGCCTGTAGGTTACTGGTGTGGCACGGTCGTAATTGACTTGTTCACTCCCGGTGTGACTTAAGCATAGAGAGCCAGGTGGCCCGGCTCAGTTGCCAAGATGGAAATTAAGGAATGAAAAACAGGGTTTTATTGCAGAGATCGGCGAGACAAAGCTACAGACAAGCATCACTGTGGCCCCAACATCGATCTTTGGAGCATGCCAGCCCAGATCCCAGAGAAGAAGGAAATCAGGGAGGCCCGTACAGAGAGGGATAGAGGGGAAAATATATAGTACTTAATCCAACGGAGGCTGTAATTCACTGCTCTGACAGTCTTACTGAAATGATCGTAGTGTACGTAGTATACATGTCTGTATGTTCCCACCTCCTCCTTAACTGGTGCTTAATCCGAACAAAACTTTGCACGAATATTATCACACATACACTGATTTTGAACAGTTCTTTGGATTTTCCTATATATTATCTTCATCATCATCCTGCAAAAATCTAAAATATGTGACATTTTGCTTTGATATATCTTCCTTCTAGAAACACATCAGGCTTTTCTCATTTCTCCCTTTTGTGCCTCCTCATCTTCTCTGTCCTCCTGCCTGTGACTCCAAAATCCATCACTGGACACCACACTGAAGGACGCCTTCGTTCCTAACATACGTCTCAAGGACAGAGGAGTAATACTCGAGGATGCACAGAAGCGATTTTACCATCAGAATGTAAAAGGCGCGGCACACAGCTGCCACCACAATCAACTAGCTCTTTGCACTCGCATGCCGTTTTAGTTATTTCTAATTCGGTTAATCACCTGCATGATAGCCTACCTTGTCACATTGCACCATGTTGTGAATTGCATCATATCTGAATCAATAAAATACAACAACATTTATATTGCCGCTGTGCCATATTTATTCTACCACTTTAAAAATGATGGCTGAGAGGCGACGATGTCTCATTTTGTTGAATCCCTCGATTCTTCGCTCCTCACATCTCTGGTTGGAGGGACTAAGATGCGAGGGGAGGTCACGAGGAAAGGAATCGAGGGTGTATAACCCATGAAATTAGAGGGCTTTGTTTGTTCCTACCGTTTTGATCTTTTCAGATGTGTTAATAAGGAAAAAGTAAAATAATGCCAGCCTTATTCTTCATGTTGATAGACTTGTCACGGCCTGAGCTGCTGTTTTTTCTAACGCGCTCTAAGAAAATGAGTGAGGACACGACAGACGTTTTTCTAAAGATAAATATAAACGTGCAGCCTTTTTCCCCCCCAAGCATGACTATGCAGAGTCATCGCCTGATACTGTGCTCAGTATCGGTGACAGACACCGTTGCACAAACCCATATGGTGACTCACCATGTTCTTCTACAGGCAGTCATGACTAAGTGACTGTGGCTGTTTGTCTCACTCTGCAGCTGCAGTGGCGGCGCTTAGAGCTGCCTCACACACTGTGATTACTTTCCTGATGGGTAAAGAAATTACTGTCTTGGTGGCAGACACAGCAAATCAAATGTCTTTAAAGGCATATTCTAGTAAGTTAAGTGGGTGGACTGCTCCCTATTTGCACACCAAGCTGCATCCTCTAAATGTTATGGCCATCATTATTATTATTATCACCACCCACATTAACAAAGACACAAACGGTCTTTTATTTTCAAGGTGACGTTAGTTTAATGATACATTTCTGCATACTGAAACTAAAAGGAGAATATATTGTGAACAACTATGAATTTAAAGTTATTAAAAACATTGTGGTAATGAGTCTTTTTTGATGTATGCGGTCGAAGTGCCGATAACAGACATTTTAACAGAACCAAGAGAACAAAGTTTATTCCCCAATAAAAGCCTAACATATGGGTTTTGAAGTCCCCTTGGTTCTGTGTTTCAAAGACTTTGTATTTTCTCCATCTACAGCCTGTGCCCTTAGTTAATCTGTTGTGAGTACAAACAGAAATCAGACCATATTACCTAAGAGCTCGAGCTGGCATTCTACTGAGTCTCTCCAGCTTTTTCTCTTAGCACACAAATGGGCACGCATTGAGACCCACATTCTATTTTTGCCAATTAGGAGCTGAAAGCCTGGCTACTCCCTGCGGTGGATTCTGACACACTACCAGAATTTCTAATTGTACTTATCCATACATTATTTAAAATTCTTTAAGGTTGCGTCTCCTCTTTTTACTTCTGCGTATGCACTTGTCAGCTCATCTTTTGCCTCCACACCTTTCTGCTTGCCATCACTTCTGGCACTCTGCTGATGATCAAGGCCTGCAGCTTCACACCACTTAAGCCCTTGATCCTAATTTATTTGATTTTAGTCCCCAAACACCCGTCATTTTCTTCTTTCTTCCCCTCCAACTCAATTTTCCTGGCGCTCCTTCCATCAGGGCCAATTACCTAGCTTTCCATTCTCGTGTCTGAATAGAGCAGAGGGGTCACCTTAATCGGTCTGCGTCCGACTCCTTTTCCTATCTTCGTCCTTGAGTCCCAAGGTATGAAGCTTTTGCCATTTCCATTAGTGTTTAATGCATAATGTATAATTTGGATAACAAATGATGTAAATGCACAGGTGTGTGTACCCCTTCTTTGAATCCAGAGTTGAACCTAAAGGCACAAGTGCCAAGAACTGCAGTTTCTCTAATGGCCACATGGGACTGGTTCCAGGAGTAAGCCAGTCTTGTATTAACATGTCCAACTTTCCGACAGTAAAAAGCATGTTTATGGCCTGGTTAAAAGAAAAAAAGAAAAAATTATTTTGGACTTTCTTTTCTTGAACGTTGATACCTAATCTATGTGTTTATTAAGTTTTTAAATCAGAGACAAAATCGTTTCTCTTGTTGCTGTGCTTTTGCTACAAAATTGCTTTTGCCTCCTTGTTCATGTTGTGCCAAGAATCAATGTCAGAGAACATTGTGTTTTAAGGTTAATGGTGTAGCTGGGAATAGCCTCAATGGCATGTTGCATAACTTGTAAACATTGATTTTATTACTTAACAGAACTTCGGCCCTGTTACCTAACCATCTCTGTGTCCCCATTAAGTCAAGTAAAGCCCAGGTATTGATCTGATTGGCGTTTGTTTGCCTGGTTAGATCATCCCTTCCTGTTGATGGCAAAAGCATACATGAGTGGAATGGGTTGCTGCCAAATCCAAATCAAGTTTTCTTTTCTATGCACTGCAAAAGAACCACAAGTTTGGACAACAAAGACAGAACACACGTAGATCCAGACGACAAGAGATTACATTATGTCTGCTACTTTGTTTCTAGGCATTATTTCAGGTCATGGAACTCAATGGCTCTCTCCTTTTTTTATTTACTGTCATTTATGAGATTCACTAGTGTTACTACTGTGTAAATAAAGTGAACGATTCATGCCGAAAACTGCTCACCATGTCATATGTGGTAACGACTTTCTTTAGGACCTCTGGTAGCAGGCCTTGAGGCTCTAAGTTGGGGTACTGCTCAGTGAGGTTGAACACCAGAAGGGGGTTATTGTCGGGCCCAGTCAGTCGAGGGGAAAGGGCCAAGATGCACTGCTTCAGGTTAGCCACTGCTGAAAGGCCGCACAGCTCTTTAAAGGACGCTATGGCATTCTGCAGAGAGTAGAGAGAGCGTAATTACAGTCGGTTGCATGAAGTTATGCTGGTTTACACTGGCATGCCAAGCAAAACATAAATCAAATGGCATAAGCATTACAAAAAGTCTAAAAGGAAAGGAAGTTAATATTCCAGCTTTCGAAAATATGCCCTTCATCTGCCCCACAACTGCACAGAACAGCACTTTCTCAAAGGAAGTGGCTGGAAGCTCATTCATTACCTGTGGGAACTTTCATTTTGGCCCTTATTAGCCACTCATAAACACTAAATCCTTTTGGACTGACACCAGGTTCACAAAGACACACAGACACACACAGAGACACACACACACCCTAACCTTCCTGTGAAAGGCCAAATTTAAATCCTACATAAACAACCAGAGGGAAAAACTGGCAGGAGGGCCAAGATGTGTTATAATCACAAGGCCAGTGGCTTGTTATCACACAATGACTGCAATATAAACAAAGCTACCAAAATAAAACCTAATACAACGCCTGAAGAAACACAACCTGATGCCATCCACAGTGCAGAGACACTCGAGCAGTGTATTTCTTATGCAGCCCTTTGGATTTCTTTAAAAGCTTCAACAGTGACATAAAGTCTCTTTCTCTGAAAGGAGGGATCACAGTAAGTATGTCTGGACTGGACTCCATTAAATACTGTGGGTTAAAAAACAAACAGCTTCACATTGTTTTTCATCACTGGTACCATTAAAAAAATGTGGTCCAGTTTACACAATAGAACTTTTGAATAACTCCTATAACATGGATCGTTAAAACATGGATCTCTTCATTATGTTTGCTCGTTTCTCTGCATTCTTTGGCCTACATAAGGACTTGATCAAATCTAATTCAGTCCGGGCTGGTGGTTTTTGTGTTCCCTTTCCAAAGATGAAGTCTTTTAAATGACTTTAGATGTTTTGTATTAAATCTAGTTATAATTAATAGATTATGTTCAGTCTACTGTTCAGACATAAACTTTCCATGCATATGTACGCAGTACAAAATATATCTTAGATGACGCTGTTAATTCAGACCCACTGTAGTTAATCACACAAAGGAGGGGAATCAATACTTGATCCCTTACCTGCATGTTTTCTCTGAGGTCCGTTGCCTCTCTCAGTGGCTGGATGGCTGTTTTGAAGACATCATCCAGAGCTTTGATCAATAGCACCCTCATGCTTGCATACTCTCTACTCCTCTTGCCTTTTCGTACAGACAGCCCCCTTTTGTGAGGTTTGCCGCCTCCTCTTCGATTGGTTATTGCCACATGAACAAACAATAAGGTATGTGGCAGGACTTCCCCTGTCAGAGACTGTAGCGGAACATGGCGGAAACCTGGCTGCAGACACTCAAACGGGATTGTGTATTGACCGATAAACTCATCGCCAATATAGTCATCATCCAGCACTACAAAACGCACCATTGCTAGTTCAGGGAGGTTTATCTGAAACTCGAAGCTCTCGTCAAACAGAGGGTTGTCCCCGTTTTGGTTGACCGTTTTAGTCCTTTGCTCAGCGCAGTCAGCGGGAATGCCGTGTATTTCAACGTACACGTAGGGATCTACTACGTCTCCTTTGGCACCTGAGCCTTTGGGTTTTGGGAAGTTTTGTCCACTGATAATCTTAATGTGCAAGAGCTGTGGTGAAACACCAGGCACTGAATCTTTAGTGTTGGCGCTGAAATATGAAACCTGCTCCCTCATGATCGCTGGACGCAGCACATAGCCACAGTTCCCATTCTGACGGAACCAGCCAATGTTTAAATCCATCATCAGGCCAGGAGTCTGGTAGTTCATTGCTACAATCTGACAGCCACACTTCCAGAAATCTTGTGGATTCATGTTGCTGGAGTCAATCCGCATGGGACTAGGGTAAACCCGTGCTAGGAACTTCTTGTTATAGTTAACAAAGTCACCTGGGAATTCACTGGCACAGCGACTGGCAAAGACTTCATTGAAAGAGCACAGCTCCCAATGCTTCTGTTTCTGGAAAGATGTTGGGAAGTCTTTGAACTCCACAGACTTGCACAGAGTCACCAGATCAGAGAGGTCCTTTGACAGCTGAAATTTCTTGGGTGCAACTGTCTGTTGTTCAGCAGTCTCAATGCTCATTCTTTGAGACATCTCTGCCCCCTCATCCTCATCTGTCACCTCACCTTCTGAAGCAGTGCAGTTTGTACCCAACTTCTTACCCTTCAGTAGGATCTTCCCCTTCAGTTCATTAGGAGACGGAAGGTAACAGTCCTCAGGTTTTGGAGGATCTAGGTGGAGCTTGTCCCCAAGGATTTTCTTCAGGTGCTGGAACATGACTCTCTGTTGCTTCAAGGAGCAGTGGTTTTCTAAGCACAGTATCAATGGAAACTCAGAGGCAACAAAGGCATATTTGTTAATGACGTCAATGACACTGCGAAAAACTATCTGTGAGGTCATTGTGTGACCAGTGTAAATTACAGGTTCATTATCAGGCCCATCCCACACATCCAGCTCTACACTGCGGCAGCCCATCTTGAGAGCACGGATATAGCCTGTCACATCAGAGGGACCTCTGAACTGATCTTCTATCAGATAGGTGTTGTGTGACGCATTGATGTAGTAGTGGGACAAGGGTTGGTTCATGTCTTGGCAGACTGATTTATGTTCAGGGTCAAATATATGGCACTCTGAAGACATAAGATAGCTAGAGAACCCATCCAAAGAAAGCCAACCTTTGAGCTGGCCCTCTTTCGATGGCTCATATTTCTGAATTACCTCAAAGCTGGTCTCTTCACTGACTTGTGCCATTCCCTGTTCTGCCTCCAGAAATATCATTAAGTCCTTGGTATCAAGAAATTCTTTATTACTGGAAAACTGAACAAAAAGAAAATATATTTCTGGTCTGGTACAAAGCTCGTGAAAGACTTCAATGAACTCCTCTTTTGTCACATCCGAACCTGATTTGTCCTTAACTTTATGCAGCTCCTTGAATTTCAGTTCTATTTTCACATTTTTGAGTCCCGGATTCAACTTTTTGACTAGCTGCACAGCAGTGCATATAGAAAGTTGCTTGGTGGTTGTAGTATCTTCCTCATCAAAAAGCTCACCTAACCAAGATGAGCGCATGTTGTTCTGACTGCTCTCAATCATATTTAAGGTATGTTTCCCATAGGATATCAGGTACCTCAGCCCTGTGACCCATGTGTTGGCTACATCTGCAGTGTTCGCCACCAAGTCTAGGGACTCATAGTTCTCCCCAAAGATGACTGAGAAAGCACAGTCCTCTGATATCTGATCATAGGTTCCATTAGTTCTAAAAGTATCTGTGTTTTTGCCTGTCCGAACCTCTTTGATAGATTTTACATCGATTTTTGCCTTGTCTACTTCCTTCTTTGAAGGCTCCCATCTCAAAGACTGCATGTCGGCGTCAAGGAGAAAGTAGCGATGGTAAATGCGTGAATTGGATCGCACTTTTTTGAGCTCAGAGCCATCCACCATGGCACTGATGCAATCACTTGCACTACTAATCTTCTTCTCAGTGGGCATGCTGCTGAATGAGACAGTCTTCTTTCTTTCTTTCCGCTGTTTTCCATCCTGCAGAGAAAAAGAAAAACACTGTGCATCAATAGAAATCTTTTCATTCAAAGTAAAGGGAAAAAACAACAATGATAATATGATAGTAAGCAGTGATTATCAAGGTTTAACTTTAAAAGGGTAATGTCAGTCTAGGCTTATTTAAATCACATACATAAAAAAGTACTGTTCCATGTTGATTACCATTTTGTTTTTCCCCCCAGTTTAAATTTAGAGTCATCAATCCCTCTAGCAGACCTGCAGCACAGTCTCCACAATTTTTATTTCTTTCCAACTCAAGAAAAATCTAAATACAGCACCCAACTGATGTAGCTCTACCTTCCTACCCGTATGCTGCCCACTCTGACATACTGTTTGCCCAGATAGTCTTCCTTCTTGGTCCAACAGCAGCAACCTTGTTGGTTGACTTAAGGCACCTGTCGCTGTATATTATACAGATACAACAAGGAATCTCCCTTGGGAGAGTATCGCCCACACAAATCCAGTCCTCTGCAGCAGTCACACGTCTGACATTTTCAATGAACCCTGCTCTTTCCATTGCAGCGGTTTCCTTCAGTACAACAGCATTTTACATTTGACATTATTTGAAGTCATCTCACAAATTTAGAAAAACCCACACCCTTATTAATCATCCTATGGCAGCATTGTTCAGCTATATGATGTAACCAGTACCTTGGAGTACCTTCCAATGCATTCCAGTAGAACCATCGACCTTTATTTTCCTCTAATGTAATGACTGAATGAGTGAAATGCTACTGTTGTCAGAGGTACAAAGGGATTGGCTACTCATTACTACATCATGCATATACAGGACAAGATGCAGCAAAAGTAATGGCCACTCCTGACAGTTCTGCCTGCTACCGACAGCCGACTCTCAGTGAGTTTGTTTATTTGTTTGTACAATTAAGATGTCAAAGTAGCTGGAATGATGAGGATGGACAGATAACAAAAAGGCTGAAACAAACAACCAACATTGTACCAACATACAACAAAGTGTAGTAATAAACATCTTACATAACAGAAATGATCAAGCAAATCTGTCAGTAGGCGCTTCTGGGATGAAACACAGACCGAAACAATTATATAATGTCATTTTTTTCCCAAATTGATTCATCAGCATCTGTGTGTTGGAGTATGGCAAAAGAGACACTGACTCTTATCTTGTGCCCCTGTAACAATCATAGATGGACCTTATTTTGCAGTCTGTTGCTCAAGGTCAGTTCTTGCCTGAACCTAAAATGGGAATCCCTTACATAATCCTTCTGATCTGGGCAAAAAGGTGGATTTTAGGATAGTCATCAGTAGGCAGTAACCATAACACAGTCAGTAGAAGGAGATAAAAAATACTGCACACACCCAGTGCAGTACAATAGGTATAGATTGCCAAGGCACCCATGTTTTACCATTTAATATTTCCTTAGAAAAGAAACTGTTATGCAACAGTCTTTTTTCAGTCAGGTGATCCACAATATTTTCCGTTGCAAGTGCAGCTTCATTTAGCCTTACATGGTGTTTAAAAGACAACATAATCATGATGGGACGGGCTATTTATAGCTACATTTATTTGTTTTATAGGGTACATATTAATCTCCATCACTTATCTCTGTTCATCTGTTTCTTTGCCAAGTCAAAGCACAGCACCAGATCAAGCTAGCTACAATTTCCCCGTAATGTTAGCAGTTACGAGAAAGATGGTGATCTTTCTTTCCCTGCTGGCTTTTAGTCAGATTTAAAGGACTTTTATTTGTGATCCGTGGTCAACAATTAAGGGCTGTGACTTCCACAGGACCATATGTTAGAAAAGTATGGGTGTAAATATATTTCATGAGCAAGACATTATAGCACCAGTAAGTACAAGCTGTATTCAGTAGTTATCAACCTTATCTAACCCCCGCTCAGTCTGGTTAACATCACTGTGTGGTAACAAGGACTGTAAGAAAACACAGAAACATTATTTTCTTGGGTAAGCATCCAAAATACATGACCGTGCCACGCTATTAGTCATCCCTCCTTTGAATCCTCTGCAACAGAACAATACACAACAGGACAATCGAGGTTCAAGTTTCTCATTGTTGAGAGAAATTCTGCATTGAGCTTTATTTCATTATGATTATTACTGATTTTTTTTGTCTTGTTTTTTTAACTTTTATTACTTTATTACTTTGGATGAGAGAAGGAAAGCTGTGCTGCATTGTTAAGGCGGGACAGTAAGTGAGATATTAAATGTTTTGTTTGTGCGTCACAATGCTGAGATTATACCCTGGGTATTACCATCAGACACCCTGAAAGGAGAAATTAATTCTAAGCCTTTATGTACGGTTTCAGTGTATGTTTGATATCTGTGTGTGTGCGTGGGGGGACTAAGTAAGACCGCATATGTCCAACTGCTCAAAGATCCCATAGGAGTCTGAATTCCCTAACGGACTAAAAACTGCATTTTTTTCTGGCTCAGCGAGCAGTTATGAACTGTCTGTGCAACTGAAGTCATCACATGGGACCCATTACTCTTTGCCCTACTGTTCTACCTAAATCCTCGACAACAACCATCACCTCAGTCTCACTGCAGCATAAATCACCTTTTAGCTCTGTGCCAGGACAGGCTTAAATATACAGTAACAAAAATCAAGTGAATGAAATGAATTTCATCTGAATGCAAATGTAACAAGCAGCCATATCAGGGTATATCATGCCTGATATGCAACAAATATAAACAATGAGGAAAAAATGAGCCATTTCTTTCAAATAACTAAATAACAAATTCAATAGGAAGTGTTTTTTGACGATCGCCCTCCTATCACAACAGCATGTTACCACTTAGGGGCAATGCTAAAAACTTGGACAACTAGAACACACGTCTCTTGTTCCTGCCTGTGCACGCAACGCAAATCAAAGTGCACAAACACAAAACAATCCACTGGGTTTTATTATGTAAAAAATGATTTTAACTAAGAAAAAGAAAGATAAGAGATATTATATTGCAGTTAAACTGATATTAGCTCACTACACTGTATGTATACAACAACAAACATACACAATCTTCCAGTAATGAGCATTCGGTTTTATTAAAATTAGGAAATGGGGACTTTTTGTTCTCCAGCTGCACTGCTGTCAAATCCCACAAGAGTTCAGACCTGGTGCAGACCCAGCTGTTTTTTTTTTTTTGTACCATATGATACGAGTCTGTTGGTCACATGAAGTGTGAACGAGGTAACACAAGAGAAATCTAACAGCTCTACCATTTCCCGAGTGAATACAAATGAAACTTGTGACTAAAACTTGTTTTTCCACATGAGTTTGTCATGCTGAAATAAAAAATAACAATATGTATTTAGAAAGGCCTCAGTCGGCTGTATTTTTCCCATACTGTTTAACAGATTCACCTTTCATTTATGCAGGTGTTTGTCTTTTGTTTGTTTTTCTGTGCAGTGGTCCAAAATAAGAACTTCTCAGTATTTCAACCATGCATTTCTTAATCTCTAAGAGGTTTTGTGTTCTGACATGGAGTGGACTGATCAGCTGTGACCTTTTTTGTCAGTTTGGACATGCCAC
>VOQK01005661.1:1529-19988 GCA_015052645.1 Benitochromis conjunctus
AAGAAAAAAAAAAAAAAAAAAAAAAGCAGGGCTTTAAAAACCACAAATATGCAAGCCTAGAGTCAGATGTTGGACCCTTTCAGAATAAAAGGAACCAGAGAGCCAAAGTTTTCCCTGAAACAATCTAGATATTAACAGCTATACATGTTTTCTACGAGGATGCAGGCTGACATTTTTGACATCTCTTGCTCTGTTAACAGAAGGAACTGAGGGAGAAACAGACTGAGATGGTGAAGACGGTGACGGCAGCGGAGAATGCCATCAACAAACTTCAGCTCAACACAGTCTCCATTGAGGTAAACGCTACATCAGAACTGATTCACTGTGAGTCACACAGGTGTCTATTTCTGGCCTGTGAACTCAACAGTTTGTAATCCTGGACATTTCAGAGTCATCCAAATCAAACTGGTTTCTCTGAGGTGTGAGAGGAAATCCATAGTTTTCATGTAGTAGTAGCGAGGTAATGAAGGATTCCTGCAGTGAGTCTGCAGTTACGTAATGTTATGTGGCTCCGCTAGATTCCCTACATGTTACTGTAACTTTTAAAGTAAGCCCTTATTATCTCAGAATGTGAGAAGGCTCTGTCCACACAAAGAGAAACTAAAGGCAGTATTTTACAGCAATCTGTGAAGGACGTACGAGCAGTGATCGAGAGCCAGTTTGAGGAGCTGCAAGCGGTGGTGGAGAAAGCCAAGAAGGAGGTGACGGAGATCCTGGAGGGTGAGGAGAAGAAGGCATTGCAGCAAGCTGAGGGCATTCGGGTTCATCTGGAGCAGAGGTGCACAGACCTGAAGAAGACTCAGCTGCAGATGGAGAAGATTTCCAAGAATAAAAATGACGTGGATTTCCTGCAGGTACAAATTCAAGACAGCAGTGTCATAACTATTCTTTGTCTCGCTTCTGGAGGAAAAGGCACAGCAACCTGTCCTCAGGCTTGTTTCAAGGTAGCAGAGCTCGTTTTGACTCAACATACTTTTCATGTCAAGGTGAAACGAATAAAGCTGGACTTGTTGGATACCACCCGTCACCTACTGAAAACAGCAACATTAATAATGAAGCTGTTGGAAATTCAAATGAAAAGTTTATAAGTTAAACTTATAGTACAGAGTCTGTGTACACCTGAATGAGGAACAGGTGTATGAAGACAACATCATAAAGACACTAAAAAGCCATCGTGTTCACCACATATACACTGTTTTTCTTACTCGCGTTATATTCGGCCGTTCCAGCTTGACACATGCACCTGCACTTGTGGGACAGTCTTTATGAAGTTAAGTCTATAAATGGACTATATTCTTGTTTAACAGGCATCTCAGTTCACAGTTTAAACTGATTTAAAATACACATTTATTTAAAACTATATATATATATATTTCATTTTAAAATGATGAGATATTTCCACTGTTTGCCTTTTTTCTTTACCGTTTGCTGTATTTCTCGAGGAGACAGGAAGTAATTCATGCCTAAAAGCAGAAGTGCCCCTGTTTTCTTTCCTGAATGGCACCCTGTTTGTTTTATAGGAGTACGCGGAGTGGAAAAAGGAAGCCGCTGATATCTCCCTGCCCGGTGTCTACATCGGCCTGATGGATTGTCTGAATAACTTCAGCCGTGTGATTGTTGACTCCACGCAGGAGCTCTGTGCCATGCTGGTGTCTTCGTATATAGGCAAAGTCAAAGAAACGTGCAAAAGCGGTAAGAAAGTGAGCAGAGACATCGCTGCCTGGAGAAGCAACTGCATAGCAGCAGCAGTTCACAGAGATCGGACAGTTGTGTAGCTGCCGGGCATGTTCAGTCTTGTAAAGAATTCTTAGCAGTGCTTGAGCAAGAGCAAAATGAGTGATTCACGACTCAGATGCTTTGCTAGTCATGACTATGCAGCCACCTTAAGAAATGACAGGGCGACACATACCTGTTGCCCTGGAGAACATTTTTGTGCATAATAAAAACAAAATTTATGAAGAGAAATCTAAACCATGTTTTCCTGTCAGACACTGAAATACGTCTTCTTTTTTTGCAGACAAAGTGGGAATAAAGACAACGGTAAAGGCTATTGTTGCAGCAAAGCACATCAAGTCTCTTCCAGATCCGGTGACACGGGCGGACTTCCTAAAGTGTGAGTGTTTCTGTAGAGCTGCCAGTGGAAAACCATGTGAAGATTTTCCCCCTATTTTCTTTATATTTTATTGTTCTAGAACCAAATAAAAGGCTTGGCTGTGTGTGGCAGTAAAGATTATCACACTTGTCAACACGCACTTTATTTCCGGTTGTTGTTTCTACAATACTCACAGCTCCAGCTTTTCAGCTCCCAGCCGCCCTTACACCAACAACAACAACCTCGGGACTCAGTTGTAGGTGTATCAGCCTCGCCAGGGAGCCGCGCCACGCCTCACCACAGTGTGCTTATAGTCTGTCTTTTATTTTGAAACTATAATGAGTTTTTTGCTAGGATGCAAATTTCATGAAGACCATAAGCACAGTGTCCTGGGTGTACCCCAGGCTCTCCCTCAGAGTGGAAAAAACTGAGTGTTCGGGGCAGGATTGAAACTTTTTCTTTTCCCTCGTGGGAATTACAGAACTACATAAATGCGCTGACCTGACATCCACCATTATAGCAGTATACATATGGCAGAAATAAGGACAAGCCCATAAACATAATGCAGTGTCATTTTATGGAAATCTGCTCAAAGTTTGGTTTTCACCTGATTATTGCATTATCTGCTCCTCATGGTTTCCCAGCATCCCAACCAAGTAACCCACTGCACTCATGGTGTCACAACTTTGCAAATCTGCTATGAGTCTAGTGAAACATAAACTATAAATTAGCTAAAACAAAACTACCTAATATGGCACGACAGCCATATTGTAGTGTAGTTTTGAAGTATCCGGGTTTACACTGTAATCTTGGGGACTTTACTGCTATTTGCTCTCTTGCCTGTCTTGTTGCGTCACATAAGTTAAACTGACATGTTCAACAATCCTTTGCAGATGCTGCCCAAGTGAGTTTTGATCCCGTGACGTCTCATAAGTTCCTCCGCCTAATGGAGGATAACAAAAAGGTGACAAACACCTCGCCCTGGCAGCATCCTTACCCCGATGTGCCCGAGCGCTTTGAGAACTGGCGTCAGGTTCTGGCCGTGGAGAGCTTCTACATGGGCCGGCACTACTTTGAGACAGACAGCCAAGGTGAAAGCACTCATGTTGGCCTCACATATAAGAGCCTTGACCGCAAGGGCAACGAGAGCAACAGCTGCATCACGGGGAACAGCTTCTCCTGGTGCCTTCAGTGGAATGGCCGTAACTACTCTGCCTGGCACTGTGATGTGGAAACTCCCCTGAATGTGGAGATGTTTAGTCGTATTGGGGTTTATGTGGACTACACAAAAGGCCTACTGGCATTCTATGGGGTGGGTGACACCATGACGCTCATCCACAAGTACCAGGCGGAATTCCTGGAGCCTTTGTACCCGGCGTTCTGGCTGCCCAAGAAGGAGAACACTGTTCTCTTGGTGGCGCCTGGGGAACCTTTACCTCTGAAACCCCCGTCTCCTCCCACCTCACCTACAACAGAAGATATTGCTTCATAAATCATTTTTCTTGGAGAACCTGATTATAGGAGAGTACTGTACTGATTCTGGAAAATAAAGAGATGAAGTCTTGAACTGTTACAACATGTTTACAGGAGATTTATTTTTGTTGCAAAAGTAAAAATCTATTTCTCATTTGGGATCACGTCACATTGATTCTCTTCTCCAGTGTGCCTTTGGTACCACTGTTACTGGAAATGTTCTATATTTTCTGTATGTAAATAAAAAGGCGTATCTGCATTTGCAAAACAAATGCCTGGTTTTGTTGACAGTTTGAAACACTCCACGTCATCACATCAACAGCATCCTTTAAACATTTGCTAATGTACATTTCTGTGGCACACAAAAAACTCATTTCAAAAACTGAGTGGATCATTTAGGATTCAAAATTTTTGTTTTAGACATGGGTTATGCCTTAGCCTGGTTTAGCCTTCCTTGTATGTTTCTGTTGAGCAGAGGCCACACTACGGTGGTTTGTTCAAGTAAATCAACCTAAAGATGTGCTGGTTAGAACAAAGATCACTGCACCAAGCTTTGTTCATTTAGGAATAAAAAGGCACATTTCTTCATTGACGTAAACGTGACATGAAAAAAAAACTGTATAATTACATTAAAGAAATAAAGAGATGCAAAATGAGCAGGAAGAGTCACAAACAGATACAAAATATCAGACATGCTCACAGGTGGAGAAACAAAGCATTACCAACTGCATGGTTTGTAGTTTGTGTCTTTTTCATCCATGTGAACCACATGTACCGTTAAATTACCAAAGCTAGGATTAGACAAAACAACCAGTACACTTAAATATCTCTGTTAATTATCCTGTACCTAATCTTACAGCAAGAAGGTCCTGGGCTTTGAATCCAGGCCTATCTATGTGCAGCTTGCATGTTCTCCACTCGTCTGCATGAGTTCTCTTAGGCACTTCCTCCCACAGTACATGGAAGTCAGAAATGCAGATAGTGGGGTTATGATGACTGCTGATTCTAAATCAGCCGTAGGGACAAATGTGAGTGTGATTGACTGTCTCTTTGTGTCAGGACAACACACCCCTGGCGACCTTTTTTTGGGATGTACCCCCTCCCCTGCAACCCTGAACTGGATGGATTAACCTACATACACTACGCTATAAATATATTTCTATTTAATTTTTATTTATTTTTTATAAAACCATAATAGAATAAATTTTTTTTATTAAAAATTATTAGTATAAAGATATATTTATATATTTAATGTTATGTATAGTAATAATTTTGTGATCCAAAACATGTTGTTTTCAAAACTAAAATATTACATCAAACACTTTTTATGGAGAAAACGCGTGGACTTCAGTGACGTGGCGCGTTTTGGTCACCTGACTATAGTGACGCGTAACTGAGCATGTAAGCAGGAAGAGCCTGACCAAGTTTCAAGATGCTAGGAGTAAGTAAGAGCACATTTATTTCCTATTTTTAATAATGTCTTAGTGCGGTTAACAGCTCACGTGGTATCATTTCAGCAGTAACCGTCAGTAAAGTTATTTGATGCCGATGAAGAATGTCTCCCAGCTCGGTTGGACATCTTTGGTGCTAATATTGCTAAGTAGTTGTAATGCTAACATTTCTGCTCAGCTAACGTTAAATTGACGCTTTTTAAACGGATCGACCCGCGAAGTTTTCTATTCATAATAAACCCACGATCACAGTGTTCGCTTTAAACTTGTATACGGCTAGATTTCCGCTAGCGGACATCTGTTGTGTTTCGGTGACAGCTAACGATAGCTAAAGTTAGCTTCCGCCTGAACCAACATCAGCAAACAAGGTGACAAAACGTGAAGTTTTGCTAACGTGGCAATGTTTGCGCTGTTTATAATCCAAAGTAAAGTGTGATCAGGAGCAGTTTGACCTGTAATGTGTCTCCAGGCACAGAGACGCTAAAGTGACCTCTCTTTATTATCAGCTGGTCAGTGTTTGGGTTTTCCAGTTTACAGGACTCCCGGTAACGTTTAGAAGCAACCTCACAAGCTTAATGAGATCTGCGTGTTAGACCTGCTCTGTGTTTGAGCTGACAGCTGTTAGAGTACAACAACAATGAGGAAGGCACCGTGGCAATAATAATAACTCTCGTGAAAATCTGTTTATTCATCTTCTTAGTACTCTTGTTGGTTGTAACTTGTTAAATGTCAGCATTTGAAGATTTCTTTTTGCCATTTAAGTTAGTAAACTGAACTATTGATAATATAGTGATGAAAAAAATGATTACCCCAACTGCAGGAGTGTGTTTGGAGGCATATGAAGTTGTACTGTGAAGACTTGAAGTATTTATTTATGATGTTAAAGAGCTCATAAACAACCGGTTACAGACGCGTTTGTTAGTTTTAATAAACCGTCAGATTTCTGATTTAAACAACCTGTCATCCACCTTACTCCTCTGATGACCCCTGACCACAGAGAGACGAGGCTTTTAGGTCACATGGTTTTGTGTCTCCGGGGGTTTAAGCCTCTGCCTTCTTGACCACTCAGGATACCAACGATGAAGACGTGTCTCTGTTTGATGCTGAGGATGACGCAGGGAAAAGGTCGAAGAAGTCGGGCGTTAAGTAAGTTTGCAGATCGCTGAAGGATTTAACATTTTCTCGGCTCATGTTGAGAAAATAGTTTATACTTCATTAAAGGATTTACTCACATTTCAAGGAGAAGCTTTTGCTGTTTGTTGTAAAAGTCACTATGTTGATATGAAGATAATAATGGGTGATGGTTTGTGGGGTCTGGTATGTTTTCACTGATCTGTCTGCTAAATTATCAGTATCATCTGATATGGACTAGTTGACTATTGGAGACAGTATTTTAGAAATTACATGCCATTATTATTATTTGTTCTTGTTGTAAATACTGGTTATAATTGTTATTAATGTGGCACAGTATTGGTTATTGATCTGTGTGGATGCTCCATGTCATATTAAATTAGTTAAACATGTGTCACCAGGCATCCGGTAGCGGCCTTCTTCCACCTCTTCTTCAGAGTCAGTGCCATCATCGTGTACCTGCTCGCTGAGCTCATCAGCGGGAGCTTCATCGCCTGCATGGTCACAATAATCCTTCTGCTCTCGTGTGACTTCTGGACAGTGAAGGTGTGTCTCTTATCACTAATATCTCCACTGTAGTGGTGGAAGGAGGAGTTGTATTGCTTATAATTAAATATCTTGGTGGGGCTTTTTGTTATGGGTTGCTTAAAGGCAGAACTCAGAGGAAGAGTGGACCAGATGAGATCAAACTTTGTAGTTTTATCAGGAGCTTAAAGGCAAGATTGGACATCGTCCTAAAAGCCAACTGTTTTCACTTTTTGGTTATTTATGTGAGATAAATATGGTGAAATGTTTGGTCATAGATCCAGCCATCGTGTTTAGTGACAGACAGTTGGAGCCGGCACTGCAAGCATCCAGTCGTAATCATGATGAAGTGAAGCAGAGCTCACAGGCCAGCCTGACATTTGTAATGTGCTGTAATCACAGCAGCTTCACTGCCTGCAGTGAGATTCAAAAACATCTGCTTTCTGGACGTTTGTCATTCATTTGGGTTTAAAGCGCTGTTCTTGTGGCACTGGTTCTTGTGGCACTGGTTCTTGTGGCACTGGTTCTTGTGGCACTGTTATTGTGTGCTGATAATGTTCATGTTGACTCTGTTTAAATAGCCTCACGGTAGTGAACATCAGGTCCACATAAACTAGTCCTTCTAAAAGCCAATCTCACAACAGAACTGACCCTTGGAATGAATCTGAATGGTGCCGTTTACCACACAGCTGAGGCTGCTGTGACCCTGTAGTGCGTACATGTACATTAAGCTTGTACATGTACACGGTTAATGTTTTTTCTGTTTGGGCAGTTGATTGGCTCATTTAGTGCCATTTTTTTTAGGCTTGCTTAAATCTCCTGCAGAGAATCTCCTTGGATAAAATCTCTGGTTTCACTCTGTAAGGCAGATGTGCAGCTGGACTCAGTTTCCAGAGTCACACTGTTACACAAAGACTTGTGTGAATAATGAAACGTAGGAAACAGTATTCGGATCCAGTATTTTGTGAATAAGATTTTCCAGAATCTCCATAATAAAGCCATAAATCTTTCCATGTACAGAACATCACTGGCAGGTTGATGGTTGGTCTGCGGTGGTGGAATCAGGTGGATGACGATGGACGAAGCCACTGGGTGTTTGAGTCGAGGAAGGTGAGATGCCTCTCTGCTGAATCTGCTCTGGCTGCAGCACAGAGCTTTAGCTAAACATGACCCTGACCTCTTACTCTGTGTGGGGTTGACACGTCCAGATGTTTACAGTCAGCAGGCCTTATCGTGTTCGCAGATGTCCCAACTGAGAACATCCTGTTTCCTTCTTCTTCAGGGTACAGGGAAGCAGCAAGCATCAGAGTCCAGAATATTCTGGCTCGGACTGATTGTTTGCCCCGTCATTTGGGTCATCTTTGTCTTCAGCACTCTGTTTTCATTCAGGATTAAATGGATGGTAAGTTGTTAGGTTTAAGTGACTGGACAAATGCTGTTTATCTTATTATCAACAAATCCCATTAAAACTCAGTTTATGTGTCTCACAGCGCTGTCTTACCTAGTGTTCCTGGCTGTGTCTCACAGCTCTAAGCCCTCTGAGTTCTTGGTGCTTTCTTATTTCAAATTGGAAAATGTTTACTTGGTGAAAGTGTGCCAGTGTTTCCCCGCTCTCACTCTGCATCTCAAGCTCGCTTTCAAAGTTTTCCTGCTGCATGAAGGCGGACACAATTCCAAGCAAAATCTCCAAGTTTTAAGGTAACTTAGTTGGTTTGTGGAAATTGGTTATAAAAGGAATCACTTCTCGATGTCAGATTTCACCTCACGGAAGATAAAAGAGTCGCTCGTCCCTTTGTAGGACTGGTATTTGAATATAGACTGTATATAAAAGATGGACATGGCCACTGTGGTTTGGGGCTTCACAGTTTGAAGCCTCAGTGTTTTGGCCTCCAGCTTCTTTGCTTTGTGAGGTGACCACGTTTAGATAAGTGTAAACACTTGAATTGTACTCATCAAAACTGAAGGCCTCCTTGATGGTCTGCACCACACACAGGTCATATCAACTGATTCCATTTAAAGTGCTCCCAAAGGCACCCGCAACACAAACGCAGTGGAGAGGTCCAGTTAGTGGAGGTGTGGCCTAGCAGCTATGTTACCTAAAACATCGCCCATGAAAGGAGAAACTGTCCACAGAGGGCAAAATGGTTCTGAGGCAGGCTGTAACATGCTTTTAGTGCTGTAAACTTTAACATGAGAGTCTGTGGGACAGCCCCAAGAGACACTTCAGGTTTAGGCTACAGCTTTTATCCCTGGAGATGCTGTTTGGAAAGACACTGGAGCAGGGTGGACCCCTGCAGCCTGAATGCTCCATGTCTGAAGTGCTCACAGTGTGGGTTGAAGCTTTGTGAGGGGATGGAAGATGTGACGTCTCAGTCATGCACCCAGTGTTTTCCCTGGAGGCTATGTGCTTGTTTCAGGGGCACATGACCTGATGCAGTCAGGCCCCAAAGGTTAGAAGTCGTAACTTTTAAAAAACCAGAGACCGATGGCTCCAGCTGTTGGCCCAGACAACAACTGCAGCCATAAACTGTTACTGCGAGTTACTCCCTTAAAAAGAATCCGTTTAATAACCAAACTGCAAACGCTTCACATTCAGAGTGTGAGAAATGTGGATTTTAAGAAAGCAGCTGCTGCTGTTCTGTATTCAGCATGTTCTCACATGTTCTGGGAACAAACAAGCAGTGAGGAGGATACGCGTGGTTCACTTTTAGCCTTTTCATGGGATTTATTGATAATAAGGGGAATGTGAAATATGACCAGGGTTTATTTCAGAAAACTGTCATCTTCCTCTCAGCCCGTCGTGATCATGGGCGTCGTGCTGCAAGGCGCCAACCTGTACGGATACGTGAGGTGCAAAGTGGGAGGAAAGACCAGCTTAAAGAACATGGCTACCAGTTATTTTGGACGACAGTTCCTCAAACAGGTGAGTTTTCCATAAAACACACAATAAATAGTCTTTTAATTAAACGTATTCGTACTGTTTCTAAGTGTCTTTTATGTGTTTTTCTTTGTCAGACGCTGTCTAAGGAAGAGGAATCGTAGAGTGCAGCTCTGCGGCGTTAACACATCTGCATTATTCTCAATGCTGTGATATATAAACCTTTCACTCAGTGGACACGGCCGAGAAAGCGTTCTCAGAACAGAACAGGGCAGTTTTTCATTGTGTGCTTTCTTTAAATGACTCAGTAGAGTTGTCTTTATCTTCCACACAGAGGTCAGAGGTGTGTTTTCACTACCTGAGCTCCAGCAATAAACCCTCTGATTACCGAGAACTGCATGAGTGTAAAACAGCTGACGCGTCGCAGTGACTGTAGCTTGTGTCGTAGTCTCACAGCTCCTTCAGATTTCTTCTTTTAGTTAGTTTTCATTGCCTCTAATAACTTTATAAATTAACAGTAATTAAAGAACCTTTGAGAGACGTTGTACAGACATTTTGGTTTGTTTGGCGGCGTGTAAAGTGTAACGGGAGATTTGTAAATATGTAAGTGAACAAACTGTGTGAAGCATCTGCTTTTGTGCAAATACATTTGTAACGTTTTTCCGAACTGGGTGCTCGTGTTTATTTATGCCGAGAGTGTGATTAGTTCAAACTTTTTAAAATATGGGAGCCTGTAAGAAAAGTGTCAAATAAAAAGCCTCCTGTAAGAGATTCAAGGAAAAGGATAAATATAAATATAAATAAGATTTGTTTCCATTAACCGACACAGTTCCAGGTTTTTGGTTAATTTCAGAAGTTTATTTTTAAACCACAAAATTTTATTCTGCAGTCAAAAATAAAATTATTACCTAATGAACTGAGTTTAAACAGTCTGATAATTTCGCTGTTTGTGTTTTATCCTTATTTATTCATTTATTGGTTATGGCGGTGCTCTTCATGCTTGTAATGGGTTATTATAGTATTGAACACAACGGCGACCCCTAGCGGTTGATTCTCGTCATCGCACTTAATTGCATCTCGTTCCCAACAATTTGTTTTTTTTTTCTCCAAAACTTTGAGAACTCTTTATTACATTTCACAAATAACATAAACATTTGGGCGTTTGTCTAAAAGTGCCTGAATGACAAATCGTCAGTCTTGAAAGGTTTTTAATAAAAAGTACATTTTCTTTAAACTCCAAAATCATCTTCTGATTTATATTCTTAGACAACTGCCTGTGTTTGTCTTTTGTAAATAAAGTTTTCAATAAAGATGTCAAAATGAACACCGCTTACCGGAAGTTGGTGTAGTTGACCTCCATAATAAAGGTGAATCACATTATCTACCAAAAAGGGCTACTAGTTGTGATAAATGTGGGGACAAAATCGTATATTAAAGAAACAATAACATTAAAAAAAAAATGTACAAATCGTATTTTTTTTAAATAAAGTAACACTTTTGTGGGCTGTGCACCCCGTACCATTCTCTGTTCATTTTTATTTTCATACAAAGAGTGAATGCATTCATCTCTAAAGTTTTTAGGAGTGTGTGGGACAAAGGCTTTACACATGTAGTTGACGACTATACAGAGAAAAATTGCTGTGTTCCATAATAAAAGACAGCAGAAGAAAAATTGTGTGAGCTTACTTTCATTTGCAGTTAGCTTAGGATATTAAAGAAACTTAAACTTCATCTTTATTTAGTACAAACTGATTGAGAGAAAAAACGATGAGCAGTTTTTTTTTTTTTTTCACTTTTCCGTTTAGTGGCGATTGTTATTTTATTTTGAAATTCTAACCGGAAACTTACCCTGTAACGCCTTAGCGACCTAGCTTAACCTCGCCGCTTTTAGCTATCCACGACAGCGGCTCCGGGACGTCGTTGTTGTTGTTGTTTCTATGATCTAAATCGGTAAATTGGTCACGTTTTAGCCGCCGGAGAGACTCATTTGCTGGGAATTTCCTCCAGGATGATTCCTACGGAGGATGCGTCCGCCAGGAAGCGGGAGATCGAGGAGAAACTGAAGCAGGTCAGACAGCTGGAGGCTTGAGAGGAAGGAAGCTTCCCTGTGAGCTACAACGCACCAGTGTGGCTCAACACCCGCGTTTAAAATGATGCTTATTGACAGAAAGAGTGTCTTTAATGTCTTCAGAGCGAAACGAGCGAGTGGTTGGTTTTCTTTGTGCTGTTACAGGAACAGGAGACGCTGTCGTTCATCCGGGAGAACCTGGAAAAGAGCGATCAGCTGACCAAAAACATGGTAGGACGGTCCAAACACACCCAGAGACGGCTCAGGCTGACACTCATCATTCTCATAATTAAAGCCAGCTTCGGTCAGGATAATAAAGAGCTCTCCATTCGACAGTACTTTGACCCATAATTAAAAATAAAGTCTCTTATTCTTGTACTTGGATTGACATATTTACTTTTAGTTTTTTACAGATTTCTATTATGAACATGAGTCTGTAAGCTGATCAAAGCAGCCTGTGAAGTCATTTCCACACTTCCCAGCAGTACCTACAATTCCTAAATTCCCTTTCAGCCCCATCAAAATCTCTTCTAAACAAAATCTCATCCAGCACTCATTATATAAGTCACTATATTTAAGCTGCTTTTATAGCCCAACTGGTGTTTACCTCTTTTTCTTTCCCCAAAGGTCTCCATCCTGTCTTCATTCGAGAGCCGCCTCATGCAGCTGGAGAACTCCATCATCCCGGTTCACAAGCAGACAGAAAACCTGCAACGGCTGCAGGAGAACGTGGACAAAACTCTGTCCTGCATGGATCACGTCATCAGCTACTACCATGTGGCCAAAGACACGGACAGGATCATCAGAGAGGGGTGGGGATGACCTTCGTATGCAAATGTTTTGTGGTTACGCAAACTCCGACATGCATAATCATTTTCATTTTCTGTCTCAGACCTGCAGGCAGACTGGACGAGTATCTTGCTTGCATTGCGAGGATTCAGAAAGCTGTCGAATACTTTCAAGACAACAACCCAGACAGCCCTGAGCTCAACACAGTGGTAAATTATCTGCCTCTCTGAAATTACAGTTGTGGTAAATCCACTCATCATAGGTGTGACTGTCGTGGATAATTTGGCCTCTTATTAATTTCTTTGAAATGTTTTTTTCCCAGGGTAGAATGATTGTACAGCACGTATCTGTAATGACTAATCCACACGTCAAAGTTATGGATGTAGGCTCAAATACAAACACGAACACCCACAAATATTTGGTTAAATGTCCTTTAGCCAGTTGCACCTCGACCTTTTGATAACCATCAGCAGGCAGAAGTCTGGGAGATATTTGACTGCGAGTTCATTTAAGCTGGTTGGTTTCGTGGCACGGACTCTGCTTTGAAGTCCACAGTATTGCTCGATAGGGTTGAGGTCAGGACCATCCCAGAAGCTTTATCCAAAAACATGTTTTTGATCACTGTTTGAACACCCAGCTGAGTGCAGGTTTTAACAGTCTAGCTGTTGATATGAGGTGAAGTAATAATCTGGAAGTAGTCCTCCAAATGTACGAGTACCACTGGGAGCAAAACCGCTCCACGGCATGATGCTACCACCATGCTTGATAGCCGGTACCGTGTTCATAGGTTTGAAAGCCTCACTTTTAGTTCTCCAAACATTGTCATTGTGGCCAAAGAGCATCAGACGTTTCTACAGGAGGCGTGTTGATTTGGGCTTCTTCGTCGGTTGACACCCTCTCAGTCCACGATGATGTAAAACACGTTTCACGCTGTACAGTGATGTGGTGTCCAGCACTTCCCAGTTCATGCCAGGCTCGAGTCTTGCTGGTTTCCATTAAAAAAATGTTTTTATACTGGCAAAGAGAAACTACTGGTTGTAGTCATTCATGAGAAACTAATAGATTTTGGCCTTTAAAAGACATTATGGAACCTTAATCGCTGCTCATTAAACGTTTTAAGTGAGTGTATTCATATATTTAAGCCTATATGGACTTCTCAGAAAAAGATGGAAATAATTAAAAGCCCCAAATTACTGTCACATTTGCACCCGTGATGTGATTGATTTTCTTATTTGGAGATCTAACGAGGTCGATCTGCTGACGTAACATTTCAGTCCCTACACCAACTTAAATTTAAGGTGGTTCGCTTAGTTAATGTTTCTTGGAATGAAAAGAGAGACTGAAGAAGTCACTCGGATGATGATGATGATGATGATGAAACGTTTCTCCCACTGAAAACGTCCACATGAACACAATCAACCTTTTGGGATTTCCTTACCTGGATGATTGAGCACGCATCAGGATGAAAAATGAAAAAAAGAGGTTTAAAAAGCAGTTTTAGTTTAATATTACTTCCATCTTTATTCAGGTAAAGAATAGAGTGACGCTGCTTCTGTCATCTGTTATTTCATATTAATGCATAAATGCATGCTTTGCCTTTTTTTGTTAACATGATCTAAAATGAAAAAGTGCTTTTTTTTCTGAGTGCAGCCGCCTGTGATGAAAGATGAAAAGCTATCTGAGGCACATGAAGCCATCAGCTCCACGTATTTACTGACTGAACAACACTGTACACAGTGTAGCTCTCTGTGTGAATCATGCTGTTATTCCTACATTCATTTATGTGTAAATTTCATGCACTTTTTCCTGCTTTAGTCTCCGAGCCGAAGTCGGAGTCACTAACTCCATGACCGCATCTTCTTCTGCAGAAAGCACGCTTTGAGAAGGGGAAGGAGCTGCTGGAGGCCGAATTCCGTGGCCTCCTGACCCGCTACAGCAAACCCGTTCCCCCCATCCTCATCCTGGACGCCATCAGCGTGGATGAGGAGCTGGAGGTCCAGGAGGAGGTGGTGCTGGAACACCTGCCCGAGGCCGTGCTCCAGGACATCATCTGCATCGCCGGCTGGCTGGTGGAATACGGACGTAATCAGGGTACAGCTGCGTTTGTTTATTAGCTGTAGCTAGCCTGTGAGGTGGTTAACTACGACCAGAGCTGGGACGATGTCAGTGATTAAATTGGCTTCGAGCCCTGCAGGTGGTGTAGAGAAACTGGAAAGTGATGCGTTTGTGTGATTGTCTCCAATTTTGCTCTCGTCTTCCTGCAGACTTCATGAACGTCTACTTCCAGATCAGGTCCAACCAGCTCGATCGCTCCATCAAAGGCCTCAAGGAGCATTTCCGCAAGAACAGCGCCTCCTCCGGTGTCCTCTACTCGCCTGCCGTCCAAACCAAGCGCAAGGACACGCCAACTAAAAAGGCCCCGAAGAGACCAGGTCAGCAACAGATGGGCCTCATTCAGACCCAATCCTCAAACACAACTCGCTGTCCAACCTCTCTTCTGTAGATCAGCCTAACAAACGAGCATGATCCTAGTGATAGATATCAGATACACTCTTCACTACGTTCACATACCGTTTCTGTCTCAGGTTATCCTCCACAATCTCTCTGTAATGACTCTGTTCACCTGGCAGTAGTGCACTTCTACCCCACACACTGTGTTTCTCTGTGATATTACACGCTGCTCTAACTAATCCTTCATCCTCTCCTCTTTCATAACCCTGTGTTGTGATGACAGTCTACATCCCAGGTAAACACAAAGCTCTAGCGTGTGCCTCGTGCTTGCTTCTGTGCGTCAGATGCCGCATTTCACGGCAAATCAGAGACAGCGTGAGGGTTTGTGTTGTTTTATTAGCAGCTGAGACAGCAGAGGTTTGTGTCCTGTTGAGACGTGTAGCAGTGGAGATTTAACCTCTAGTTTCACGGCAGTGCATTTCAGTGATGGGATGAGTGACGTGGAGGTTGCCACCAAACCGCCGATAAACAGAACTTTTATCTACAACGTCACCAGAAATGAATAATTTATAATTATATAGAATAAAAATTATTTATAATTGAAACTGTAAAATGATGTGTAAGGATAAACTGTAGTCTGTTTTCCTGAAATGTAGTTGATTAAAATAAAACAGATGACAGCGTGATGGAGAAACAGATACTTCATCATCAGAGTATAACAGGTAACAAATACACCTGTACAGCGTACATACGTGCATATGGAGAAAGAGATTTTCATCGTATAAAGTCAGTGACTGTGAAAGGGAAACAACCAGCAGCAGGGTCGGTATCTGCTCCTTCGGGTAGGGAGGAAGAGGCAGAGCCTTCGACGGGCTCTTCGTGCACAAACCTTCAGGACTGTGTGAGGTCCTGAGGTCCTTTAACGGGGCTGGTGATCACAGCCAGAGAACAGCAGAACTGACAGGTCAGTTACTGGTGCCCTGTTCTCCTCACACATGAAAGCAGGTTCACGCTGAGCACGTGTGACAGACGCTGTGATGTTTCCAGGCTCGTTCACGTCAGATAGCCGTCTCGCCGCAGGCTGATGCCCTCCTACGGGCCTGTCCAGCTCTCAGCCTGTCTCCTGGTAACTCCTGAGACCTGGAGCTGGACGATCTGTGTGACCTGAATGGGCTTTAGGTACCGTGTCATGTCACCAACGGTGACAAAGACAGGAGCAAAAAGCAAAACTAGAGTCAGGAGGGAGGAGGAGAGAGCAACCGTCTGCGGCCACCACCTGGTAAGCCCTTTTAGGCGGTTGTGTCACTGTGGCCTCCTGGTGTCACTTTGTTTATGATAACTAACTGGACCGACTGATATTCCTCAAGTTGACCTGTCTTTGTGTTTATAGTGTGATGATCGAGATGATCCTTACGCTCACTGCTGCCATGAAACTAAAGGCTGGAGTGTGTTCAGTGTGTGTGTGTGTGACATCGCTGTGCAGAGCAGGTGTGTGCTGTGACACAACTGTGTGTAGTGTCGATTCAAGGAGTTTGTAACTAATTAACAGCTGATCACCTGCTTTACCTGCACACACCTGGTTAAAGAGTAGAGAGAGCTGAGGTCGCAGGTGAAGCAGGTGAACGCTCTGACTGATCTGACACGTGTGCAAAAATACACACACTTCCTTTAAACGTCTGTATGAGGGCTGCGTGACCTTTAATCTCGATGACTGGACGTTTTAAGAGACGGCCTTTTTAATGGAGCTTTCCCAGAACTGAAATTAAAATCCAGATTAATGTACCTAATAAACAGCGTAGGTAGTCGGGGTTACTGGGTTGTCTAAAAGGCCTGTGTGAAGCTGATGATCAGCAGTCGCCTCACCTATGCACTGATGCAGCTGTTAATAACCGTTCCACAGGTTCACCTGCAGAAACAACGTCTTATTAACCAAAGGTTTCAGCTTCAGTCATATCGGGTGCGTTTGATTTGTAACAAAGGACAAAAGAAAAGTGAACAAAAATAGATTTATTCAGATGATCGTTTTTTAAATGATGATTAAAAGCCAAAATTGTAATTGAAACCCTCTTAATTTAATGAAGAATTCAAGTTTTGACTGTTACGTTATGACGCTAACACAATATCTTTGACAGCTTTTGGATTCAGCTGCATAGACGATGCTCATGTTGCGTATTTGACAAGAAAAATTGATTCCTCGATTTCATTGCTTTTATATTTTCAGTGGGGAAAAAAAACAAAAGAATAATTTAATAAGAAAGAAAGAAAACGGTTCTGTTGCACAAGTAGTCAAACCAAAACCAGGATTTTGTTTAAATTCCACAATCGACTTTATTGCTTCTGATTTTATTCAGTTGCCATGTGACAGGCGTCGCCTCTCCTGAGTCCAGAAGTTTAGTTTCCAGGACTTTAATGTGAAAGGTCAGGAAAGGAAGAAGTGTTTTTTTTTTTGCACATGTAAAACAAATCTGAGTTTTTGGTACGACTCGGACTCAGACGGAGACCAAACCTGAGCTAAACAGGAAGTAAACACTGCAAACAGCCTTATTGGACTCTAACATGATGACAGTGTTGCTCTGCGATTGCTGCACATCTAAAGAGGCAAGTGTTTGCTGACATGCTAACCTTTGCAGCTGTGTGTTTGACAGATATGTGACTAACAACCTTTCATGCAGAGAAAAATAATGTAAAAAAAAGCTGAATGCAGCTTTAATTGTGCTGCTTGCTTACTAACTCACTAACAGGCCAACAGTTTGTGTTGTAATGCTGTAAATATTAATAACCTGCAGAGTTTTGCATCTCTAAACCATGTGACAGACTGTTTATTATTCGTAATGATAGATATGACTGTTAATTGTATTAATTGTGATGGCTGTTTGTAACTGATCTAACCTGTTTATTCTCTTACATCACCCCGGCAGTGTGTGTTTCAGCACACGTGCCCTGTAGTGCTGTAGTTTGTTTCTGGTGGTGTTAGGCTGTGCCTCCCCCCTCCTCCCCCACATACAAACCTCTGCTGGCTGCCTCGTGGTGGAGGGATGTGGTGTCTGTGTTTCATCACTCACTCTCTAGCTCTCCCTTCTTTCTTCTTCTTCCTCCTGTTTCTGTTTCTGGGCTGTCTGGACCTCGCTACCCTCCTCTGGACTCTGTCTCTGTGTTTCTGGGACCAGGGACCATTCGCAAGGCTCAGAACCTTCTGAAACAGTACTCACAGCATGGGCTGGATGGGAAAAAGGGGGGTTCTAACCTCACTCCTTTGGAAGGTAAAGCACCTCGGTCTTCTCTATGCTGACAGTGTACTGTTATTTCCCCACACAGAACGTCCCCTCAGTCACAACAGCTCGTCGCTGCGTATGTTTAATAAGTCATAAATAATCTGTAATCAGTCTGAAGCCAGCTGATAGTACAGCTGATTCATTTCTACCTCCATCCTGATAAACTTCTTCACTGTCAAAGGTGATATTTAGCTTCAAGGTTTCAAACTATTGGTTGGCAACTGAATGCAAAGAAACTGCTATGATTTTAAATCTGAAACATGGATGTATTATGGTGTAGAAATATCAGCTGAAGTTTAACTAGAGCCAGATTCACGCCCATGTAATAC
>VOQK01005661.1:20008-37067 GCA_015052645.1 Benitochromis conjunctus
TAATACCACGTCGTACCACAAGATGGTGCAAAGTCAACTTTTAATTAACCAATTCAGTCATTAAGGATTAAACAAAAAGCCTCTTGAGATGATAGAGGTAACCCCCTCCCCCCCAAAATATATAAATAAAAAGTGAAAAAGAGCACCCACAAATTTATTTATTTCACTTTGGTCGACAAAATCTACATAATAAAAATGTAGAAAATAAAAATTAGGCTGATAATAATTTGCTACAGATGATATTTTCTGTGGTTCCATTAATCTTATGAAGTAATTGAAATTAGGCGTGGGAGTGGCTCACGTGTGTGGAAGTGTGTCAGGATGGCTCTACTTTGAAAAAGTGCGATCAGTTGAAAGCTGTTGTGATTTTCTGTGCAAGCTGATTTCTGTCTCGTAGTTTTAACACGCTGACTGATTCAGACATCAGTCGATGCAGAAAACAAACCCCTCTGGGTCTTTTGGCCCCTCCCCCAAACTTGACTTCAGTGGGCGTCCCCTGCTTCTTTCCCCCTCCCCCTCCCCGGCTGGTGCTTGCTGGTGGTCGGTACAGCTGCTCCAGGTACAGGTTTGTCTCCCCCCTCACTCTCACCCTCAGGCCTAGTCATGACCCCCGGTGGTTTGACTTGGCCCGTCTCCTTGCTGTCCCGCCCCACCCACCAGGTCACGATCACGACCTGCGGGTCAAACACCTCTCTGACGCCCTGACCGAGAAGCACGGGGCCGCCACAGGTGAGTGAGGGCACCGTGTGGGAAAGAGATGGAACACAGGCTGATTTAAAAAGGGGGCTTTCCTGTAGATGAAAGCACGCCCGCTGCAGCTTTAGCACTTATCTTCTCTAAATCCAGTTCCAGTCAGAACACACAGGTTTACTTTCAGCTTCAGCCACAGACTCCACGTCTGATGTTTTTATTTGCTGGCTGACTGAGCTTTTCCACTCAGGAAAGGACGATGTGCTGGATATTGAGATCGACTCTTACATCCACTGCATCAGTGCCTTTGTGAAGCTGGCTCAGAGCGAGTATCTGCTGCTGGCGGAGATCATCCCCGAGCACCACCAGAAGAAGACCTTCGACTCCCTCATTCAGGTCTGGGAGACAAAACTGTGACATTTTTAGAGCGGTTGAAGGTTTGAGCAGGGTTTAATGGTGGGATCTGTGCCCGGCGTTAGCTTAAACAGGTTAGGCGTTAGCTTAAACAGGTTAAAGGATTTTTAATAAATTAGTTTAATAGCCTCTTCATGATCCTGGAAATCTCTTTGCCGTGTTGTATATTGAATATTTGGGGGGTTTTTTGGTCAGATATATACTTATAATGATATATAATAACAGTTCATGCTCCTTAACAGGAGGCGCTGGACAACCTGATGCTGGAGGGAGAAAACATTGTGGCTGCAGCTCGCCGGGCCATAATGCGCCACGACTACTCGGCTGTCCTCACCATCTTCCCCATCCTCAAACACCTGAAGATGAACAAGTCCGAGTTTGATACAACGCTGCAGGTCCGAGCTGCACCTGATTGTTGCAACAAAAAAAACACAAATCTTTTGTGTATGACAGAAATGAATTGCTGTAATGATGTGTGGTGCTGTCTGCAGGGGACGGCGGCGAGCACCAAGAACAAGCTGCCCACCCTCATCACCTCCATGGAAACGATCGGAGCCAAAGCTCTGGAGGAGTTTGCCGACAGCATCAAGGCACGGAGCTCTCATTTCAGTGCATCACCATTCACTGCTCAGTAACTCAGTCATAATTCATGACGTCTTTCTTCTGTGACTGCAGAATGATCCTGATAAAGAGTACAACATGCCCAAGGATGGAACGGTCCACGAACTGACCAGCAATGTAAGCTGATGCTCCGTTACTTCCCGAGTTGTTTAACACCACTGTTTTATTTGCTCTTTCTTCACTTCTGAGTCAAAACCTTCCTGCGAGGACTCAGCTGTTCGTCCGTCTCCGTCTAACAATTAATCCGAGCCGAGCTCACCTCCTCTCTCCTCTCCTCTCCTCTGTAGGCCATCCTGTTCCTGCAGCAGCTGCTGGACTTCCACGAGACAGCCGGAGCCATGCTGGCCTCACAAGGTACTGTCACTGTGACGCAGGCGTTACCCTGTCGTTAGCACAGCCCTCCTGCTGCCTCGCCAGGCTGTGATGGTGTTACGCGCTTTTTTTTTTTTTAGCTTTTATATAAAACCACAAATTTAATTACTTTAACTCTTTCAACCATAAACACGAGATTTGACAACCTCCCCGAGTGCCCTTAAATATTGACATGTCAAAACTCATTATCTATAAAGACGTGGTTTGACAACCATTAAAATAGTTTCTGCATATTCAGGAACCACCATCAATAAGCTCTGATGCAAACCCAGTGATTTTGTTCTACAAGCGTCTGAAATATGACAGAAATCCTCAGAAAAGATCTCCAAGGGGATAAGAGCTTGAAGAGTTATGGCTGACATGCTAATACCGTAGCACATCAGTTCAAAGTCAGATTCACGCCCTGACGTTTGGTTTCAGAAAACTAAAGTTGTAATGGTGAAAATGCTCAGCTCAAGGTTTCAGGAGCAGGACTTTTCAAGCCCGTGGGTGACGTTACAGGGGCTACAGCCGTCTTTTATTTACAGCTTTTGTCTAGATACCCCAGACTGCAAAGTGTTTGTTGCTTATGAATCCAGATCTGTAGGTTCATATTAAACTGACACTCATGTGTTTGAACAGACTTCAGATATATGAAAGCAGTTTCCACACTCTCGGGCTCCCAGGTTGTCCCTCCACTGCTCTTTCATCTGAGGCTGTTTTCACCTTCAGCCCTCTTCCTTTTTCCTTCCCTTTCTAATTGCAGCTCTCTCCTTTCACATGGAGCCTCTACACAGTTTAATCCAGCATGTGTTTTATAAGCGAGTGTTTGTGGCTTCCTCCTGTGCTTTGATTATCGCAGCTGTGCTTTGCCTCCTTTTCCATCATCCGGCTCTTTTCGACCCCTTGCTGCCTGGCTGGTGACTGTTTGCTTACTCTGCACTAACTATTTTCTTCTAACCTTTTTGCACTTGTGCCTCTTTCTCTTTCTCTTCTCCTCTGCCTTGCCTCGGCCCTTTTAGTACTGGGGGACACTTACAATATACCTTTAGACCCCCGAGGTAAGCATTAAAAGAGACTGTGTAGGCCCCTCATGAGGTCAGGTTATATGTTTTCTGTTTGCTTTTGTTTTTTCCAAATAAGAAATTAGCCGTCACGTGCATGCGCTCTTTCAGAAGTGCATCTGTAGCTTCTGCTGCTAACATCTTCTGTATTTCTTACAGAGACGAGTTCGGCCACCAGCTACACCTCGGACTTCAACAAAAGGCTCCTCAGTACTTACATATGTAAGCAGAGATGCTGTGCACTCCCTCTGTGTTAGAAGTCTTCTTTTCAGTCTGTAAAGTCATCTTTTTGTATTCTTTTGTTCTTGCAGGTAAGGTTTTGGGGAACTTGCAGCTAAACCTGCTCAGTAAATCCAAAGTGTATGAGGATTCGGCTCTGAGTGCCATCTTCCTGCACAACAACTACAACTACATCCTCAAGTCTCTGGAAAAGTAAGCACTGTTTCCTGTGTCTAATTCACCACCCAGGCTTGTGCAGACAGCAAACACCAGCTTCAGTGTCAAAGTGGCCTGACTTTTGTGTGCAGGATCACTAAAACTAGTGATAACATCTGGGTCTGTGACTGCAACCCAGACCCTATAAAAATAATAAAAATGAATAAAATTATATAAAATATGTTGTTTCCAACGAGAAGGACATCTTTCAGTTTTTCAGTCCAGTTTCAGGATCTTTACAAATGACACTTGTTTGTTCACCTCCTTCACACTGACCTGTGAATCATTCAAGCATAGAAACAACTGCAGACTATGGAGGAAACAAGCTACTAGTAAATTTGTTACTAGCAGCTTTAGGTTCATAATTTTCTCCGGTTAGAAAAGATCAATTATTTCTACTTAAAGCTCAGTTTTTTGGTTGCCAAGGCGCCGACTGTCACGAATGGAGGAAAAAAGAAACAGTTTGTGTTCATAATGCCAACGAAAGTAATCAAACATACATCGCAGATACTGAAGTACACGTGAAGGAGGCGAACACAGCGCGATCTCAGATGAGCTGCTCGGTGAGATCAGCTGCGAGAGGTGCTTAGTTATCCTTGATTTGAGGTGGCACGATGGTGCGGTGGTTAGCGCCGAGTGTGGATGAGTGTCTGTCTCTGGTTAGCCCTGGGACAGACTGTTCACCTGTCCGTGGGGGTGCCATGGAGTAACACTCACACTTTCTTCTTTACCTTTATGTTTTGGGGTGTAAAATCCTAATAAATCGAGTGATCACTGACTACAAATTGATTTCAGATAACTGCTTTCCTTCGTCCTCAGGTCGGAGCTGATCCAGCTGGTGACGGTGACTCAGAAGCGAGCAGAGACGTCCTACAAAGAGCTCATGGCGCAGCAGATCGACACGTACCAGCGCAGGTGAGCGAATAATAAGCTTCACGTGTCAAACCCGAACACGATATATGCCTTTGTCTTCACGCCCGTGCTTTCTTTGTTACCACCACAGCTGGCTGAAAGTCACGGAGCACCTGACAGACAAGAACATGCCCGTCGTACAGCCCGGCACCAAGGTCAGCATTTCTCATCCAGCACGCGAGTCCGCCTCACTTTCACACCGCAGCGTCAGCTTCGACACACCTGTGGGATTTTTAACACTTAGCTGAGTTGTTGCTAACGAGCACACTGCTCAGTGTGTTTGATCAAATATATCTCGTATCTAATGAGACCTATTCTGCTCATCCTTGTTTTTATTCTTGGACTTTGTGAGAGTAGCTTAGCATGATTCACAGGTCGAAATAAGGCTTATTTATCTTAAACTTACACCAAGCCTTGGTGCTGGATCTCATGTGTAACTGGAGCTTCTGGCTTGTTTTTGGTACTTTTTCTTATACACACGTGTTTTGTCTTCCTCCAGCTGAAAGATAAAGAGCGACAAGTGATCAAAGACAAATTCAAGGTGAGGCCGATTCAGATGAAGTCAAACACAGCTGTTGTGGAGTAAGAAACTGACCTCCACCTCTCTTTGTCAGGGCTTCAATGACGGTTTGGAGGAGCTGTGTAAGATCCAAAAGGGCTGGGCCATCCCGGACAAAGAGCAGAGAGACTTCATCCGGCGGTCTCAGAAGAAGGTGGTGTCCGATGCCTACAGAGCCTTCCTGCAGAGGTCAGAGACGCTCCCACAGAAACAAGTTTAGAGTAAATGATGCATAAGAAATCATAAAAACTGCAGTTATCGTCAAATATTCTGGAGGCAGATGCTGACAAGAACATATTTCTGGATGATTAGACAAGCTTAGTTTTATTTTGTGCAATGACTTATTCATAAGCCATATAAAACTTGACCTTCACACTTTGAATATGGTCTGAGAGTAAAAACCTAAAAAGTCCATTTTGTTTAAACGTGTTTCGCCACGTGGCGTGGATGGGTGGTCTGTGGGGTCTTTTTTTGATACTCACCTTTAAGCTGTGATTGTTTCCTTCGGGATCAGTGAACGCTCTCTTGGGCTGTCCCTCTTTAGAAGATGACACGCCCCCTTTTTTACTCACTTTACTAAACTTTAGAAATTTAGTCCTCATCTGCTGCTCATGCTCAGATGTTCTGTTGATTCTGACACCCTCTGTGATTTTCAACAATGTTAAAAAATCTCTTTTTGCGAACCTCCTGCGTGATCGGGGTGAAGCAACGGGTGCATCGAAGGTCCCTGAAGGTCCTTGGCTGTATCAGATATTGAGATGTTACTTTGCATATTACTAGCATTCATGTACCTGTAACACCTCATAAAAGCACCTTCTCATTTTAATTTATATCCACAAAAATTTAATTGCGTTACGACATCATTATGTTTCCTGGCAACCACCTAACAACAAACAACTAACCAACACTGTAGCATGGGAGTCTAATTAAGTAATTCAAAGGTCAACCCTCCCCTGTTTACTGTCAGAAACAATCAGCTGATTCTGACACGTCTGGTGTTTATTTTAATGCAGTGACTTAAATGTGGCGCTCGTCTTGAATTAGGGAATGTGACCTAATTAGTGATCCACGCTAACATTTTTATCCACACACAGGCTGCTGAAATAACCTGCTCGGGTTTCTTTCACGCTGATGTTTCGTCTTTAATGTTTCTTCCAGATGTGCCAACATTTCCTTCACCAAGAACCCCGAGAAGTATCACAAGTATCGACCGGAGGAGGTGGAGGAGATGATCGAAAAGCTGTTCGACACATCGGCCTGAGGAGTCTCCTCTCCCCCGCGTGCCTCCCCACCCCAAAGAAACACGGGCTCCTTCGCCCGAAGGCCCTCCCCGCCCACGCTGCTCTCAGCCTTGTAGTGTCTAAACAATGTTTTGTACAAAGACGTGATGTATTTATGTAATTTAGCCACTGCAGCTCAACATTTCAGACAAATAAAAAGGGAACTCTGACCGAACCTGCTTTCTAGTTTGTTTGGTGACGTCTGCTGACAGATGCAGACATGGCGGGTCGGGACCTCCAGGGAGCGATCAAAAAGAGCCGAACGACAAGAAGGGACGTTTAAGTTATGAAAAGCTGTTAATTAAAGGATCATAGAGAGCGAAATTTCACACTCATAGAAACCTCACCACCTTCTGTTTGTGACAGGCAGCCAATCAGAAGAAAGCTGGGTTAATGGCAGAGGAGGTGAAACAGCTGATTTCAGGAGCCTTTCCCTTGAAGTTACACACTAAAGAGCTTCTTGGGACATGTTAGTATCTTTCAGCTGCTTGTTTTGAGTCCAGCGGGCAGCTAACAGCTGTAGATGAACATTTATCAGCCCGACGGCACCTTCAGAACGAGCAGCAGCCAGAATTTTAACACGGGTCAGATTCTTTTCTTATCCTGGAGTCTTTAAAACTAATAATCACGCGCTGTGTGTGTTACCGTCAGTCCTCTCCAGGGTAAAGGGGACATTTCTCATCACCACAGCAACCAGACCTCAGCATCTTCAGGTCTGGTTTCCTTGGTGATAAAAAGTTTATCCTTGACCTTGACTTGTTCTGTTTTCCTGTCCCATGTCACAAATCGAATCAAGTCTATTTTTATAGCACGTTTTAAAATGAGCGCAGCTGATGTCATTTTGACTCGAGTCCAGCTTCAGATGAGCAAACGCATCTGCCCACACGCTTTCTCAGTTACAAAGAAATGAACGGTCTCCAGGAGGATCACGAGGTGGTTTTTGTATTTTAGGTGCCGGCTGTGAAGACAACGAGAGGGTTCTTCCTTTCTCACAATGCTTTCACGGAGCTTTTTTGAACAACCGTAGCAGAATGGACAGAAATAAATAAATGAAGTCCAAGTTATTTACAGGCGTCTCTCTTCACGGACACCAAAAACATCTTCAGTGGTTTTATTTTAACAGCTCGTACGATGATCTCAGGTCACAGCAACACTTCACGTCACAGTAACAGATCAGCTTTCTGTTGTTACACTGCCAGCTGAATACAATCATAAAGTATACTTAGTGACAGCCTACATATATTAACACAAGAAGCTTTTACACCAGCCCTTTAAACATCTGACAGAAATATTTTTTGCCATTTTAATGAGCGATCTATTAATACGATGACCCGATGAACAGCCTGAGATTTTCAAAAAAAAAAAGTGTGATTTCAACACGCGTCAGCTGTGACATGTAAATTTACAGACCTCGGATTGTATTTTACGTCTTTATGATTCATGAAATAGCTTGCGTGTATCTAAAAATGTTATTTTACCACAAAAAAAAAAAAAAAGTGAGCAGCTCTTTATCTTCACTTTTATTTATTTTTCTGTTTCTGGTTTGCATCCGTCTGGTTTTTTGTTGTAATTGTCTTACACACTTTTAAAAAGTGCTTTTTAAAGTCAAGTCACTAATTAAGAATCGCTAACATCGCCTCACGCTTTAAAATGTCTTGGGTGGTGGGTCTTGAGCACGACTCTCCGCCTTTTAACACAACGTTTGTGTGACTTCTGAATCCTGCGCGGCGGCGTCATGCTGACTACATGTGCGCATGAAAGACCCGAGTTCTAATAATAATAATGATTTAATAACCCCACGCCAACACGTCCTTACAGACCAAAAGGAGGGAATAATAATTTAAATGTTTTATGGGTGGATTCAGTAAGAGATAAAAGATGAATAACTTCAAAGATTTTTATAAAGATTTTCTGATGATTAACCGTCAGTTTGTTCATTTCCTCTTTAGTGTTAAAGTGTTGGTGTGAAGCACACCCGTTTCTAAAGTGTCTGCAGACACTGATGTATCCATCGACGTGTGGATTTGTGTGCTGCTGTGTTCACTTGTGTGTTTTTGTGTTTTGGGGCACTCGGAGGACGGTACCTGTCCATGTCGTCATCTCGTAGCCGAATATTTGACGACGTCTAGAAGAGAAGTGTGAATCACTGTCCAAACGTCTGCCTGCAGCATGACCTCCATCTCTCAGCACTCGGCATGCACGCTGAATGAAAGCCGCTCAGGTGAACTTCTCTCACCTGCAAACAGCTGCATAAACACTTTGCATCAGTTTCTGTATCGTCTGCAGGTCCATGAAGGCACACATGAAGGAATATTAAATTACTCAGCATGTGACAGACTGCAGGCCTGAGCTCAGAGCTTCATGTTTATGGGATTAATGTGCAGTTTAATTGAATCTGTACTTATGAGAAATTTAAACAGGTGCTTGAAATATGTGGTTGATGGTCAGGATGAACCTGGACTCTTCTGTGTCACATCTTTTGTATGATCTGGGATAATTACTGATAGAGACAGACGTGACTGTGTATTTCTATTTCTTACCTCCTGCCTTTACAAATGGCTCTTCTGTGTTTCTGTCTCATCGCTCTGGTGATGAATATTTGTCGTCCACCATGATCTCAGCACGTTGTTCTGGTTCTGGAGAGCAGATCGTGTGTTGATCTGAGTCCTGTGATTTACAGTAGCGATTTATTGCCAAGACAAAATAAAAATGTCTTCTGCTGCCGTGATGTTGCACAATAAAAATGATCGCGGTGTCAGAAACGGTGTGGCCCTGGTTACTGTCTCAGATATGACGCACATCTTATCCTTTCTGCTTCTGTCGGTTTCCTGTGTGTGTGTGTGTGTGTGTGTGCGCGCGTGTGTCGGCTCCAACTATAGAGCCAGCTTTCCTCACTAGCTTGTCCAGTCTCCTTGCATCCTTGTTTCTGATGCTCCCTCCTCAGCAGATTGCAGCAGCACACTGTGAGTTCAGTGATGGTTGTGAAGGTACCAGAGACTTCAGATGGATCAAAATGTCTGTAAACTGCGGAATGAGAGCCAATAAAGTCCAAATGTACCAGCAGGAAAAAGCAAAACTAGATGTGACAGCTGTGCATATCATAACCAACATTAGACAATGCTAAGAACAACCCTGCACTGCAGAGTTGGCATGACAGGAAGTCGAGATGATCAAGATAGTCCAGCCTTCAAACTATAACGTGTGATGTATAAAAGTCTTTCTACAGAGTAAAGGACGGTTTGAGTTTCCTGCTGGCACCATGCACTGTCTGCACAGGTTTCTTCTTTGTCTTCTACCATGTCTACGAGACATCAGTGAGACATTAAATATACCTGATTTATCTTAATGCTGTAAGCAGCACACTAACTTTATTTTATTTATCAGAGTTTACAACAGGAATTATTCATGGAAGAAACGCTCCGGGAACGCGACGCTGTACGTGGTGTCAGTGCAGGATAACAAGGGTCCACGTGTCTGTGGAGGATTCCTCATCACTGAACACTTTGTGCTCACTAGTGCACAGTGTGGCAGGTTGTGAGTTTGACTTCCTGTTCATGAAATTTACCCAAAGAAAAACCTTTTCAAACTTGTATTTATTTGTCAGATCACCAAGTTATTGATAAGGGAGATATTATTTTAAGGGACAATAAAACATAATTAACTTTAACAGCATCAAATATTAATGACCTTTGTAATATGCAAAAACAAACACCTCTGACAGCCGTTTGTTACAGCACTGCTGACATTAGCCTGCATGTAATGACTGCTTAATGAGAAATCAAAATATCAGATTATCTGACAAATTCAAATCCTCACAGGGTGATTCTGGTGCTCCTCTGGTGTGCGACAGGTTGGTCTCGTTTCTTTCAACCACAATAATAGCTGTAACTACCCCAATAAGTCCCTTTGATGGCTAAAAGTGTCCTGGAGGTCAGGACCGTTGTGAAGAGCTCCTCGATCTTCTGTGATCAGCTTTGTTACTTCAGAACAGCTGCCTCATCTTTCCTTCAGTGTATCAAGTAAAGCCTCAAAACAATTTCTTCCATTTGTCAGCTTCTTCCACAGCTTTGCTCGGATGCGGTCTCCAGTATCAGCAGTTCCTTGTATGTCGTAGATGGCTGGCTCTTCCTCCGAGGAACTTGCCTCTAATTGGACACGTCGATGCTGCTGACCATGTTCACCGCCTGAACGTGCACCTTATTCACCTCCCTCCTCTTCAGCGAGCAGCTGAACACCTTCCTGAAGCCTTTGCGGAAATGCTTTGACACGAGGGCATAGACGATGGGGTTGAGGCAAGAGTTGGCGTAGGCCACAAAGTGGGAGAGGATGCGGAGGACATAGGTGGTGTAGTTGAGGGGGAATCGGCCAAACCACATGCAGAGGATGATCAGGTGATGGGGAAGCCAGCAAAGGCAGAAGAGAGCAGCGACGATGATGATCATCTTGGAGACTTTCCATTTGGCCCGCCTCGACTCGGACATGTCCTTCAAGGGGCCCACGCTGGTCCACAGGTATCGGATGGTGCGGGCGTAGGTGAGGCCGAGCACCAGCACGGGGACGAGGTAGCCGAAGACAAACGTGCACATATCCATTATGATGCGAGGTTTGGACTCCCACGTGGGAATGCACACAACAGTGCCAGCCAGGTCCATCTGTGAGAAGTAGCTGAGATACGGTCCAGAGAAAACCAAGGCCAGGGCCCAGAGGAGGCCGATGGAAGTGAGCGCGTTCTTTGGCGTCCTCATCTCTCGGGAGCGGAGCGGGTAGCAAATGGCTAAATACCTGTAAGAGCAGAGGAAGACACATGATCTACAAATCCAGCACCAATCACTAAAAGAGTTGGGAAAAAATGAAATCTAAAAAAAATAAAGATCAACCTTTAACCTTAAAGGTTAAAGGTTAAATCAAGCAGAGAGAATAAAACAAACCAACATAACAAATATGATCAGCCCTTACAGGACCGCCTTAAAATAGACCGTAACTGTGCCATCGTGCACACAGCACGTGGATGAGCCACCGTTTTTTTGGAGCCAGAGGCGACAACATTTGTGTTTATCATATTATAATAGTCAGCCTGTTTAGCTGGGTGTATACACAGGTCACACAGACACCTGCTTTTTAGTGCTTTTAGATAAAACACCAGAGATGTTAGCGTCTGTTACACTGTATTATATAATGATAATCATAAGGCCAGATCTGATAATGGCATTAAAAATCGACCATTAATATCACAAAAACAAAAAGCCTTTATACAATTTAAACTTTTTTTTTATATATATATGTTTTGCTTCCAAGGAGCCAGACTTGTAATTTTTTAAAGTGATCTTGAACAATAGTTCTCGAGGCTGTTTGAAGGTCTTTAAAGCTCATTCACTCATTTTCAGTTCACTGCTTGAACATGACCGTACGAGTGACGAACCAGCGCGTTATCAGCGCACAACACACAACTTTTAGGGACTTTGTTACGAGCAGAAGCCACCCCCAAGTGGCCATAATAGGAACTGCAGTTTTTGACGCTTCAGCTTGCAGTCTGACCACAGCTGGCTCTATGCTGGGGTCCAGTTCTGGCACCAGATGTGAGTCTAAACTAAGCCACATGTTAAACACATGTTGCCTCAAATGTTAATCAGGTTGGCGTACAGTTCAAACACTTAGAAAAGCTACATGATCATCATTCACAGTGAAACATGCTTATTAAAAGAGAAACTCTGGAAACATGACCACCGAGCACACTGATTTTTGGAACTTGACCTCGCCCAGCTCTGATCTGGCCACAAAATTAAAGCTAAGAGATATAATTTATTTCATAATTTATTTCACACTGTGCTGCCCAAAAAAATAATGACACAGACTTTTTAATCCATCAGCTCCCTTCACAAAAAGTGCCGAACACAGAAATGAACCAAATCTGGCAGTTTGTATGTTTGTGCTACCTGAAATTTATGAAGACAAATGGCTCTCCCCTGGTTCCCCGCACACTCTAACTCAATTTCTTGGCTCAAACTTTTTATTTCCCTTCATTTTTAATCCTCAGATGTTGTGCAGACTCAAATTAATATGATAACACGAGTGTAAGTAAACTTTTCGTGCTTTGTAGGTGTAAATATGGAGCGCCGTGCAAAGGTTATAGACGTTTCTGTCCAAAGAAGACATTCTGTCGAATGCACGAAAATCCAGTAAAAGCTGAAAAATGTTTCTTTTCATTTGAGTGCCTAAAAACTTGAACACTGCTGTTTGCAGGAATGAAATATTTTCTGATGTTCAAAGCTTCTCTGTGCTCGTGCTCAGCCTTGAAAATGCCTCGGTTGATTTGAAAAAGTGCAGCTGATTTGAAGAAAAGAAGCATTAGAATAAAAGTAGAAAACGTAAAGCAGCTCTGCTGTGAGCCGAGTTGGTAGTTTAGAGTCTGAGATTACAGACTCATGTGCAGCTATGACTATATTTATCAGATCAGCACTTCGTATGTTTGTGTCTCAATCTGGTCCGGGGACGGCCTCAGAGCTGTCTGCCCGTTATAATGTGGACGATTCAGTGGGAGACTTTAAACAAACAAATGTTCCCATTAACATTCTCGTCCGTCTCGCTGTAACTGGGAGAAATCATTAAAAACAGGATGACTCCAATCACACTGCATCTGTCCCCGAGCTCCAGACCTGGGTGTGTTGAAATAAATACCAGGATGCAAGCTGAGCATGACTGCCTGTGGGTTTGACGGGCTTCGTCGTGTCCAACTCTGACTTGTCTTTTTCTGTTTTATGATTGTTTTTTGACAGCACTGGTGTTTCCAGTCTGGTCCAATCCTGAGGCTCCTGTAGCGATCACAGTCCGGGTTGCTGTTTGTGTTTGTTGTACAAATGTTAATAAAACTTGCTTTAAGGGGTGTGAAATAAACAGATCTTTGCCTTTTTAAATATTTAATAAAGAATAAAGAATTTTGCATACAGGTACTCAACTTCCTTTTAAAACAATCTAAATTATTTGTCATAAAATGTGTTTGGAAGTCCTTTTCCTCTGTGAACTATATTAAATTCATAAAGCGTAACATAGCAGTGAAATAAGCCTTTAAAAAAAAAAACTTGGCTCCTTTTTGGGACACAGAGTTACTACAGTTTTGTATTTTTCTTTTTTTTAATTATTTTATTTTGTGTTGACTTTTTTCCCCTAAGTCAGTTTAGTTTAATTTAGTTAATGAGCAGGTTTGTTTGTTTGTTTAATTTTTATTGGTTGAAAATGTTTACTTTTAGTTGAGTTTTTATTCATTTCATGTTGGTTTTGGTCTTTTTTAAATGATTATTGTACAGACGGCATACATCAGAGGGAATCAGTACAGGCTGCACAATAAAAACAGGACTTTGGAAAGAAGTTGACTCAGTCTTGATAAATATGCCCATTGATGCCTCATCAGACCAGCTGCAATTTAAAAAAAATCTAATTAACAAATGATAAAACTTCCTCTGTATTCTTATTTTAGTTTACTTTGTTTTCCATGTTTACAAATCTTTTTATTTGGGTTACATGTTTTCACGAGTCGAGGTTTTATTTCTACTTCATTTTCAGGTAACTATAATAACCTTGGGAACGAGTCTCTATCTAGACTCTATTCCGACCAGATTTCTGAGGATTTCAGAAGAAATGAGAAGCTCCTTGATTTTGCACCGTGACACACAGTTTTTTAAGCAAATGTTGCAGTTTGCCTCAACACGTCTCAAAATCTTTGCTCTCCTTTCAGCTCCAATAACACGATTAGTTCCTGAGAGATGGTTTGAATGTGCAGAAAGTTTAAAACATGCGCAGACATGATCAATGGATTAACAAACAGGCGAGACTGGAGGATTTAAGATGACATTCCCCTTAAAAGCCAAATTTGATCTGACATCAGACGGTAATGTCAAACCATTACACTCCAGGGCTGATGCCTGTAATAACGCAAACACAACAGAGATGTCTGTGTGAGAATAATTAAGTAAAACAGAATCCTCTGAGCTGCTCTGGATTAAGTATCACTTGTTGCCTGATTTGTCTGTTTTCATTCATATAAAGACATGAATTGATAAAGTAAATGCACAAAATCCACTAGAAATTAGGACACTGTGACTTAATGCGCCACCCTGATGCTCAAAGGAAACCTAACCCCACGGCTCTGAGATGTTTATAGAAAAAAGACAAAGAATAACTTGAACAAAAGTCCAACGGAATAAACAATAATTACTTTTCATGTCTATTTTTTTTTTATTAAATATATATTTTTAGGTTTTTGTCTGAAAGAAGACACAGAAGCGGCTAATAGGCCAGAGAAACTCGTATACACTGCAGATCGCGCACCTGTCCAGGGACACGGCTGTCAGGGTGAAGATGCTCGCGTACATGGTGAGGAAGATGATGAAGTGCACCACTTTGCAGACTGCAGGACCGAACACCCACTCATCCAGAGTGTAGATGGTGGCCTGGAAGGGCACGCAGAACACGATGAAGCACAGATCCGCGACGGCCAGGTTGAGGATGAACAGGTTGGTGGTTTTGGTGTTCACCTGTCCGCTGCGAAACAGCACCGCGAGCACCAGAGAGTTCCCCACCGTGCCGAGCAGGAAGATGACGGCGAATCCCGCGCAAACGAGCGCAGACTCCGCTTTCCAAGTGGAGGAGTTGGACAGAGAGGAATTCATCGTTCACACGGTCACGCGTGTGTCCAGCAACGTTAAAGGCGAGGCTCGTGGAGGAGCGCGCGCCTGCTCTGCGCGCAAACGTCTCCAGCAGGAAGCAGACGCAGCGCAGAGAGATGCAGGGAGAGGGGCTCTCAGCATCCCCGCAAACATTTGCCAAAGCCTGAGCGCCACATACGCCACTTTCACACCACCGAGGAAGAAAGGTGGGACCTGTCCAGGTGTGACAGGCTCAACACTGAAAGAGGAGCCATGACAGTTCAGTGAGTGTTACAAAGAAACGCATTCAGCCAATGAGCAACATTCTGACACCTGAGTGAACCCCCGGAGGTCCTTTCACTGTCCTACTGGAATATTGTACATGATCAGTCACCTGTTGATCCTGTAACGCGTCAGTGTTGTTACCATTAGCCCAGCACGCCCCCCTGTGGGCAGTCTGAAACACTGCAGTGAAGTTTCCTTATTTCTATCTGAAGTTTTGTTTGAATTCCCCCTCCCAGTATTCTGTTTGCGCTGGTCTGTCAAGGCAGTGAACTTTAGGGGGAATATATAAAGATATATATGCGGGTGGTCTGTCCTTCAATCTCAATCGTCATATTTTCTTTCTTAAATAAAGATGAAATTCAAAGAATTTCAAACAAATTTAACATCCACGAATAACAGCGTCATTTTCTCTGTTGCCGATACGAATAAAGGCAGCAAGAAACCGTTTTAAAAATAGCTCCATTTAGCTTTATTATCATCACTTTGACCTTTAGATCAGTCTTTTCTATATGTTGGCAATACACAGCACACTTCTAACAGTCATAATTTCAGAGTTATGAGACGTTTTGTCAGTTTTTGACCAATAAATCATTAAGTTGACCTTGAAGACCTCTGTGGATGTACTCTACACCTCCACACACCTGAATGAAACACACACATGCAAACGCCTCCAAAAACATAACCTCCTCTGCAGCGGTAATAAAGCATTTCAATCCCAGCGAGTCCGTTTTTAGAAGAAAAAAAAATTGTTTATTTATTTATAGTTTTTCAAGAACTAACAAAGAGAGCAATGAAATATTCCCCATCCCCCGGAGATTACAAGTACACAGGTACGGTGCATTAAGGTGGATATTAATGTGACAAACACAGAGCAAATACATGCAAATAGAGGGAAAAGGTTCATTCTCCTTAACCCACCATCTGTACAGTATGTCACAATTAAAGGTGTTACCTGGACAAACAACGTCTGCCTTATGATGACCTCAGACTTTTACCATATTGGATTAAAGTCTACCGGATGCCTTTTAACTTTTCCGGAGAGTTGGCTCGGCTGCATTCAGCTTTTCAAACTGTAGCACTGACAGCACGTCTCTAATCCTGGCAATCAAAAACGATATCCTTCGGTCTCTTTAAGCTCGCTGTTTGAACATTTACGTTGTCGGATTCATCCTCCTGCCTGCTGATGGCCTCGAGAGTGCTATCATTAAACTCAACATCAGTCTGCAAGCTTTTCATGAAGATTTTAAACCACTGCAGACAGAAATATAAATCTCATCCGGCCTGTCTGCAGATTTTTAAAGATCTTCAGAAGACAGATTTGAGGACTGAGTAATATTTTTCAGGACTTTTCTATAAATGAAGACCCTTAATGTATAAATATAATAAGAAGAGTATTTTTCCTGTGATGTTCATGATGTTACTGAAGGAAAAACTCTCAGTGCTTTGGTTAAAATAGCAAACAGAGAAGCGGGAGGTCGTCAGGTAAATGCGAGTTTAAGGCCAGTTCAAGGTGAATGGCTTAATGTATCTACAGGCTGACTGAAGTCATCATCAGAAAGTCAAAGACCCACCGCTGTGACCTCCTTTCATACTCACATTTTCCCACCAACACACACACACACACACACACACACACACACACACAAACACACACACACAGACAAAGACAACAAATAAAACCACACACTTGATACAGGGGTTATACAAGTCTCACCCTGTATGACACGTTTCCCTTCTCTCTCTCTCTGTCTTTCTCTTGTGTTTGCATGCTGTAGGTGCCCTACTGATGATGTGTCTTATTTACATAAT
>VOQK01005661.1:37764-48064 GCA_015052645.1 Benitochromis conjunctus
GTTAAATTTACTATTTCATGTTGGAACGAGTTCAGGTTCTGTTTGATATTTCCGTTCTTTTTTTAAGCGCTCTTTATGTAACCAGGAAGTTGAACTCTTGAGATGGTCCAACACTGGCGTCATACATCTTGCTTTTTTCCCGTCACAGGTGGGCGAATCACAGGGACAACATAAAAACAAAGCACACGTGTTTGAGCCACTGAGCCGCCGTGCTGCTCTTTGTATCTTGAATATTTTGATGTGAAAACAGAAGACGAGGTTGATGTCATCACTCTGTATCACAAGGCCACATAATCAGTTTTTCAGGATGCACATGATGTTTCCTGTCATGCACTGTTCCAGAGGTGGACGTTCCAATTAAATATGGCCAAAGTTTGTGATGAGGTGAGTGTATGTACGAGTCATCCCTGTGAGTCAAACACCCATGTCACTGATAGGGGAGATCCTTTATATGGTCATCTCAAGCTCACGGCTCTGTATGTGAGCACCTGCCCAGCCTTCTGTTTGCAAGGGTTCAACAAATCAGAGGAAAGCTGGCTCAAAGGGAGATCCAGCGCAAGACGAATGAGCAAGATTAATTTAAACTGTAAATCATGCAGAAATGAGCAAAACTGATACAACTGAAAAATAACTGAAAGCTCATCAAAAAGCTTCATATTAAACACAACTTTACTGCCTGATTCACGCATGTGTGCAGGACATGTAAAGTTAAGAAAGCTGCAAAGGTGTGACTCATAAAGCCATATTTATACAGGAAATGACATGAAGAGATGCTACTGGTGTTCTTTCTGCCGACTTCGCCAACTTACCAGCAGGTGGCAGCAGCAGCTCGAGTGACCGCGTTGCTGCTGCAGCCTTTTGCACACACACGCTCGCAGATTTCATCAGTGGATGTGGCCCCAGAGGAGTTACAGATGGTGCTTCGTGTTTACTCCGATCTCAGCGGCCCCCAGAAGCTGGGGCCCTTTGAGCTTCTGTGATGCATTAAGTCGTTTGGGTTTTCCATGTGTCAGTCCTGCTGGGTAGTGATAAAAGTTACAACTGACAAATGACGGCCTCGCCTTTGCATGACGCTCCCCTGAGAGCGTTTAGTCAAAACCAATGAAGCGTAAGAAATTATACAAGATTAAAGTGAGGGGCCGACTCGCAGCTGTCGAAGCATCGCGTGCATCCAACACGAGTGTTTTTGGGCTCTGGGAAACACTGCAGAGTCAGCTGGGGAGCGTTCCCCCACTTTTCTGCTCAGTTCTCTTTGCAGGAGGTGACTCTCAGGCACATCGAGATTAACCTGAGTCATGCTTCCGACACTTTCGGCTGCCGCTACCAAACAGCAGGAACCCACCAGGCAGGAAATGACATCACTGGTGTGTGCTCATTGACTGGGCGGCGCAGGAATGTTGAGACTGGTGACCAGACGCTGCAGAGTGGTGGTGACCACACATGGGAATATTTGAACTTTAATCAGAAGGAACCATTAGAGGAGCAGCAGGTGGAGGCAATGGGCTCTGACCAACATGAACGTACTGAATGCACCATTACCTGACACAGGGCATCTGCAGGGGATAAGGAGTTATAGGAACTCCTCTGTGGAAGCGAAAATCTCCTCAGAGTGCTCAAAATAAGGAGACCGGATTGATTTGGGGTCTGCAGGGTGGCGTTAAAGCTCATCAGGAACGACCACGGCGCTCATTCTGTGCATTCTCGCGGGCCGCAACCCACACATCACGATTCGCTCATTAAGAACGACTCCAACCCACAAGTGTCAACACTTGCAGTGAGGCGGATCGAGAAGCAGTGACCTCAAAACATCTGCTCTTTCCAACAACACAGCGCTCCACTCATGACACAACTCTGCAGAGTAACAGAGGCCGATAAACCTCCTGCTAATGGTCATTTTAGAGCACACACACATGCACACCCAAACACACACACCAAGCTGCCTCGCCGATAGTCCCACACTTTATAAATAGCGTGCGCTTTTAATACGCGCGTGTGTCCAGTGGATAACGTCAGCGCTTTGGGAGAGAGGCTCAAGGAGTGTTTCATTATAAACCTGTACCATTAAAACTTGCTGGCTCAGTCTGGAGTTTGGCTCTCACGTCCCTTCTCAAACTTTTATGAGACCAGTTATGATCCTAAATCGATGCAGGAAACTGAAATGGAGGAGTTGGGTAAGGTAAGCGGTGCCATGACCTCATGAAGAAAAGGTAGAGCTGGTGATTGTGTGGCTAGTTGCACCGTCGCGTATTGTACTCTGCAGCTTTAAGGGTAGATGCTGCATGTGTCTGAATCTGCAGTCACTATCAGAAACGCCATGCTACAGGGCTTCATCTCATTGGAGATGCGGAGTCGGCACCATCTTGACAAACCGGAATTCTATTTTACAGTGTAAAATATTCTTAAAGCCTTAAAGTCGAAACAGGAAAGTGGTATGCAAACACCCGTTCATTTAGGTGTGGTAAGTGGGCAGTGCTGATCGTCTCTCGACATTTTTATATCTCGATTTCCATGTTCATCGACTTGGAACGTCCAAGAAGCAACACTCCTTATTATCCAGTACGACAGTACAATGGTTAAAACAAGGGATGCACTGATCGGATATATCAGAGTATCTGTGACAGAGTTCTAGTGAGCAGCAGAGCTAAGATGGCACTGAGGAAGCCAAGAGGGTCAGTAGGTTGGAGGTTTTTCATGCCTGGGAAAACCACCTAACAATGGACTAAACCTAGATTTACATAGTAGAGCACTGCACTGGTGAATGTGATCCATCCTTTCTCTTTCACTTGTCTAATTCAGTGTCGCTGTGGGGCTGGAGCCCATCCCTGCTGCCATGGGGTGAAAGACAGGTTACACCCTGGACAGGTCGTCGGTCTGTTGCAGGGCTAAGAAGCAGACAACCATTCACACTGATGGGCAATTTAGAATCACCAATTAACCTAACCCCACTAATTGCATGTTTTTAGACTGTAGGAGGAAGCTGGAGTACCCTTGAACACTCATGCAGATACCAGGAGAGCGTGCAAACTCCACGCAGAAAGGCCAGACCCAGACCCTTATTGCTGTGAGGCAATGGTGCCAACCCCCATGCCACTGTGTTGCCTTAAAAAAAAGCTGAATTAATGCATGTTTAGGTTAAATCCAATAGATTGAATTTGTGGCCCTGTCATCTTTCATGTCCGGTTGTTATTGGGCTAATATTGTTTGTCTGTATAATAATATCATCAGATTCTTATTACATGTGCACTCAGAAGAGTTCACTTGACTCACACAACATGACTACAAACATCCTTAAAGACGTCACTTCAATCCTCACAGTCATTTACTGCAACTCTAATATACTGGGCTAAGGCCAAAAAACAAACAATCCATCCCTGTCCACCTACTCACACAACACACTTTTCCGGAGGGATTAAATAAGATCAGAACTTGACTTGAGTTCAAAGGTCACAAAGTTCAAAGCACGCAGGTGCTTCGGAAAGCAGCAGGAGGAAGTAAAGAGGGAAAAGCCGAGAATGCTGTGAGAGAACCACAATCACGCAAGTTGCGTGTGGTTTCCAGCTTCTTGCCAAGACCTCTCACTCTCTGCATCCCAGACTTTCTCCCTGAGTTATCCAATCCCCCTGTCATGTCCACTGGCCGCCCTCCCCACTCCCACTCTCGACCGCACACAAATGGTTTGAATAAGAGGTCTGCATGACTGGGCTGCGGCTACAGACGAAATCCTGAAGAGTGATAGTTTACTTAGCCTAAATACCCCCGATTAGACAAATTGAAACATTGTTGTTATGCGGTGGAAACTCAAGGACCTATTGGCCGAGTGTGCTCCCCCCGTTCCGGAAAAGAATGTGCTTTACGGACTTTCGTCATGCGAAAACCACAAGATCTGGCACAAGTGGAAAAAACACAAAAACAAACAAAAAAACCCCCCAAAAAATGCCCCTGAAAAAACGCTGCAACAAAATCAACTAAAATCCTCCACCAAAACAAAAACTGTTAAACAGAAAGTGAACATTGTCAAATACAGATGATTCACAAAGGAGGCAGGCACACGCGACTCAGGCTTCTGTGACTACTGAAAAACATGTCTTACCACAAACTGACTTATGGTACGAGTCATGATGTCACTTTTTCCTCTCATTTTGAACGTCTCCAGGATCACAAACAGGGCCTGCATCAACTGAACTGATCACAAACAACGGCTCTAAAAAAATAAGAAATCAATCATCTGGCCACACATTATGAAGGAATCATTCGAATACAAGCTAAATGACTCAACTTCCGAGTCCCACAGTGTTTAAAGTCAGCCAACTGTCGAGCAAAAAGTTGTAATTTGTAAGACAAAAGAGACCTTTTTTTTTTCTGCGTCTTACATATTACAGTACACACATGTGCTACACATGCACACAGTTGGTAACAATACCCCTAAACCGATTTTGCCAAACTGGAGCGGGAAGGCAGAGGAGACTCATAAAAAGGAGCGGTAGCAGCTTCGCCCGCCAGTGGACTCCGTCTGGCCGGGCAGTCTGGTGTCAAGCACTCAGCAGCTCCACTCCACACCTGGAAAATAAAGTCACTCTGCAACTGCAAGAATCTGCGTTACCGACACCGCTCCAACATCTGCCCAGTAATGAAATGAGTAGTCAGTAAAGTTGTCTGTATGAGACTGTTGATCACGTTATCTGATCTTCACGGTCTACAGAGGAAGAATAACGATGATGAGAGACTCCTGGATCTCCAGCAGGTTTAGTTGTTTTTTTTAAAAGTATAATGCAAAATGTTTCAAAATCTACATGATGATGAAATTAAAATGACAACAACAACAAAAACTTTCCTCTTAAGTTACAAGTTAGGACCAAGAACTCTGGGGGACTATCTGGTAATTTAGTAGCACTGCTGTCTTTTATTAACACCAAGGTTAAGCCAACAACAACTGTTGGATGGATTGCCATAAATGTTCATAGTATGAATCACACTGACTTTTGGTAATCCCATTTCACCTATACAATAAAATAACCTTTCCATTTGAACAAAAATTCCTGGTACTTTAATTAATATATCATCTGAGGACCATGAAATCTACCTCACGAGGACTTAGGCTATCCTCTGTCCTTTATTACCACCGCAGTGAAGAATAAGCACACTCCCCAGACACTTTTTCTTACATCGGGCTTTTTAACTCTAGTTGAGCACTCTGAGAGCTTTATGCCTCAACGTGGAGTTTAGTATCTTGCCCGAAGATACTTTTGCATGCAGGCTGAAGCAGCCAGGGATCAAACCGCCAACCTTTTGATTAGAAGACGACCTGCCTACCGCCACAGCCACCTTCAAAACTGCCTTAATTCTTTGTGGTGCTGATTCAAAAAGGTGCGTCCATGTTGTCCATGACAGCATCAAGCAATTTCCTCATATCTGTCAGCTGCACGTCCAAAATGAGATCTGGTGACTGTAAAGGCCATTTGGGGAACGTGAACGCATCATGTTCAAGAAACCTGTTTGTCATGACATGGTGATTTATCTTATTGGAAACAGCCATCAGAAGATGGGTTTTATGTTGTGCTGTCCAGTTTGGTGACAGTGCGTAAACTCTAGCTTCACTTTTGTTCTTAGCAGTATGGTCTCTGCTGCTGTAACCCATCTGCTTCAAGGATCGACATGTTGTGTGTTCAGAGGTGCTCTTCTGATTACTGTGCTTCTAACCTGTGGTTATTTAAGTTAGTGTTGCCTTCCTAGCATTCTCCTTTGACTGCTGACATGAAGAAAGCATTTTCACCCAGAAAACTGCTGCTCACTGGGTATTTCCTCTTTTTTAGACTATTGCCTGTAAACTGTAGATCAGCAGTTTCCGAACAGCCTGCGTGCCACAACAAAACATAACATGTCTCAAGTCTCTTAAATTACCTTTCTTACAAGGTCTGATGGCCAGTTTGACCTTGAAGTTTCTGGCAGTAATCAGTATAAATGTATAGAAATAGCCACACATTGACATCAGGTGATGATTGCTCTTTCCATAAACAGAACTGTGGGTCTTTGTTCATTTTGCACTCCACTACTACACGAATTTCCTCTGCAGAACTAAGAAAAATACAGACACATCCGACCACATTATGCCACTTCTTTCTTCACCCCCTGCTTAAGGCACAGACCTTTGGGTGATATTTGGGCCACCTGGAATTACGTTTCCTTGCCTTTTGGTGCAATTACAACATCAGGGACTTTTTGCCAAGTCTCCTCAGAAACTCATGAAAGTCTGTGTGTGTGTGTGTGTGTGTGTGTGTGCGTGTGTGTGCGTGTGTGTGTGTGGTAAATGTGGTCTTTAAGTAAGTAAAAACACTGAACTAGGAGTGCAGGGTGTCGTGCGAATGAGCCTTTCCAGGTTCCTATGACATGAGCGCAGGTCTGCCCCACCATTACCAGCACAATGAGATGAGCTGGTGTGTGGGTTCGCTGATTTAGATGGTTCAGGAAGCAAAGGGACAGCTGGAAGCCAAGTTGATTCAAGAAATGTGACCGCACGGAAGCCCTGTGGCAACCTGAGCTCAAAGAAAGAGACGAGAGATTTCTGGAACAAGTCCAGCTACTTTTGAGGTGTGAGGAGAACGTCTGAAGAAGCTAAAGCTCTAGCAACACCTGCAGCACACAGAGGCGTGCCGGTCAGGCGATAAATATGAGCTCAAAAGACAGATTTGGAAGATTGAAGCCCAAGGGAGCTGACGAGAAAATGGTCCGCAGTGTGTGCAGCTGCAGCACAGCAACACGAGACCTCTCTGGACAACTGGAGGACACATTTTAGGAAAATCAGCAGACATAACGTGAACTTGCAGCCAAAAATCATGTCCAAACTGTACAATTAACTTAAGTAAATTATCTTCTAAAAGATCTCAACGAAACTATTTATGGTGCAATTAATGAAAACATCCTTTTTCGTACACAACGGCTTTTCAAAAGTAGCGTGCATACTGTGTTTTCTCATTCTATGCAGGCCTCTACACTGAATTCTTCATTCACACAAGTGCTGTGTGTCTATTATCATAACAAAACCCTTCCCATGGGTGTGGAATCAGGTTTGAGAAAGTTCAGCGCAGCTACACAGAGGACAGCCAGAACTGAAGGAGCAGGAGCAGATTTTCTCAGAGGGGATTTCGTGTGGACTCTGCACCGTCCCTTTCAAGTACCGAAACCACAGGACCTGCAGAAACCCAGCTCTGTTTTCTCTTGACGTCAGAGTAGCATGCACTGAACCTCATATCACCGGGGCGGATCGATCAGTCTCTCCTCATCTCATTATTACCGTCTCATGTCCAAGGGTTTATGATACACTTGAGTTTGATGATGTGCTATCAAGTGTTTGCTTGTATGCATTTATTATTGTGTCCATATGGCTCCAGATTGAGGGAAGAGACTGACTCGAGTCAAGCATTTCCGCTGCTTGGACCATAAAACTGTTTCCAGCGTATGAATACCTTTTGATTGAAAAGTGACAGAACACTGCGTTTTAAGAGAGCTCTCACACACTGAAGTGATTTGGACCTCCTCCCTTTCAGAGTGGACCTCTGACTTTATGACAGATTTTATGTTTTGCTCTGATAGAAGAGAATAACAAAGGAATCTATGATGTGTTTGCCAGTAACAGATGCATTTCATGGCGCATATTCTGCTATGTCTGAATGTTACATACGGATACATAAAACAAGATGTACAACAGCATTTACCAGATAACGCTGGATTCCAGTCTTACGAGGGCACCATTAAGAAAAGAAATCCGGTAGCACACTTACGCCTCAGACTCATCACATCCTTTGGTTACGGCACCTTTGCCCTTTTGCTTTAAATGCGCTAGTTTTACATCACCTCATTACCTAATGTCTGGTCCCTAATAGGACACTTTCATGGTTAATTTCAGTAATTTCTCCCTAAAGCCTCTAAGATCAAACCAACAGATCATCAGGGTGGGCTAAATGCCATTCTGTTACTTCATGTGGCCTAAAACAATCCTTACATTACCTTCTGCAGAAGTGCTACCTTTTCCGCTATGGGCCAACACGTATGCATGATGTCACCCTTTGGTTTTGCATACTGTGTTTTTGGAGCCTCAATGTTAGTGTTTGTTGGATTTTAGGAGAAGCTGCATGTCTTGGGACACACAAAGGTCACAATGGCCCTGTATCTAACTTTAGCTTAATAGTGCATCTCCAGAAGGAGTTATTAAAAAAAATCTACGTACCATAAGATTCTTTTTTTGGCCAGGTTATTTTTAAATGCTAGTTTTACATTTCATCACGAGAACCAGTCACAATTTACTCGCTTTTGGAGTCTGCCTCAAGTGGCCATTCGTGGAACTGCAGTTTCTGTCCCTTTTTTATTTAGATGAAAGGTTCCCACTGAAGTGTTATGGTTCAGTCAAGTCTTACAGTTGGTTGCAGGCTGATGTCATTTCACTAAACTACACTTCTAGGTGCTGCTCGACCATGGAAACCCATGAAGCGCCTGGTGCACAGCTTTTGAGTTCAAGTCAAAAGTTCTGTTAATGTTTTGTTAAAGTTTAATATTTTCTTAAACGCCAGTGTTTTGTCGACCCACGCATTTAGCATTTACCTCTTCCCCAGAAGATTGTAGCAGTTCAGGTGGCCACTAGAGGGCATTATCACTTTAACCCGAGCACATTTTGTCTTGACTTGACGATAATGGCCTGGCCTTTAGAGAACCCTGATTTAACAGCTCTTCTAGTCCTCACGAACCCAGTGAACTCAGAAGTCGAAGCCTTATTTGATCACAGGACGTTTGCAAAGCCCACACGCAGCAGGTAAAACACATAGCTATATTTTCTTTTACACTCCACTACCTCTAATTCTGCCTATAAGGGCTCAATTATCCTCCCCACATGGCTGGGTGCCCCCACCGGCACTGCCACTCAGTATGTCCCCTTTCAGAGGCCACGAGAACTAAAAGGGGCTCTTAGTACCACGCGAAGCAGGCAGATTTTCCACTGGTTTAATGAGAATCACAGAGAGGAAATGTGCAGGGTATTTATAGAAAAACGAGAGGAATGCAAGCCCCCCTAATTGTGCTTAGTCTATCTCGCTGCTGCAGAACCTGCTCACCATGATTTCCTACATGTGGAGGGAAAAAAGACAGGGAATATGGGACAGGAAAGAGAAAGTGCTCAAGACCAGACATGAATTTATGTAATACTTGGATCATTGTTCAGAATAAGTGTCAGTGGTGTTTGACAAAATCAAATTTTGAAATTAATAGTAATTTTGTTTTTGTGATTTCTTTTTTTTTTCCCACTTCAGTTTTTATTTTTGACTAACATTTTTAGCCATACAGTAGTACGAGTATTGGGACGAAGTTCACAATACTTTTAGTTACGCATTCGTAATTATCACGGGATGAACCTGCTTATAGTCTGCCTTTCACCGTGAAGGTTCATATTTATGTAGATTTGATAAAGATCTATCGCCGGATGAAGATTTCAAGAGATATTTTATACCTCATTTGGTTTTGGAATTCCTCAGAAGAAACTGGAACGTGTTGATTGGGAGAAAGACATCTGGAATACCCTGCTTAGCCAGCTGCCACCATGACCCAACTTTGGAGAAGTGGAAGATGATGGAGGGACGGACGGACGGACGGACGATTTTCCTCAATATTTTGCTTCAAAATCTTTGAAAACACATGACTATGTAGAATATGCTGGACGTGAATTAAATTTGTGGAACTGCCATGTATTAGGAAGTTTCTCTTCCCTACAGTTGCCGCTCTTAGAGCATGATCATTGGTTTCTCTCAAATATTGAGGGTCTTCACTTGACAATAGATGTTCGTGGATATAAAAGTACTTTGAATTAAACTGAATGGTCACCTCAAAGAGTAATTGTTGTTTCCAACCTGTGACAGAGAGAGCTTTTACTCATTCATAGCAACAAATAAAATTAAAATCCTAACAAACCAGTTGTGCAGTAAAAATTGACCAACACTGGCAGTTAGGTTGTTAATACTGTTTTAGTAACGCTTTCTTTGTGCGTTTGTGAAAACCTTTTTGAAGCTTCACTGTTATTTTTATCTGCCACCATGTTAACGGTACTTTGGCCAGTGGGTGGGTTGCTACTGTAAGTCATCAGCTAACACAACAAATTACATTCACAGTGCTCGTTACACACTTGTCTGCAGGTAACAGTAACACAATAACACACTACAAGCATTTTAGTCACCAAAACTTTGATGGGCTTTACCTCACAGCAAACTGGATTATTCTTATTTTTAAACTTTTTTTTTTTTTTTTTTTTTTTTTATTCTTCCTG
>VOQK01005661.1:48084-62088 GCA_015052645.1 Benitochromis conjunctus
TTTTTCTTTTTTTTAACTTTTTTTTTTTTTTTTTATTGCTTTATCCTGCCTGCTGTTGCTCCTGCCTCTGCAAGCCACTTTGCAACCCCAGCCCTTCTGTTCATGCTGATAAATGTCATATATATGTAGTCATTCATGCCTGCTCTGTTCTGTGCTCAGGGCTTTCTGCTCCTCTCCCTGTGTTAAATTGCCCATGTATGCACACGTGGTAAAGAGTGCTTTTCTCCTCTATCTGAGCACTCAAAACTTTTTACGCTTGTTGATTCACCCGATTACACAAGCACCTTTTCTAAGCTGTTACACTAAGCGCTTCCTATCTAACATTCACACACGCATTTATACTCCGATGGATGCATCGAAGAGCAACATGGGGTTAGCATCTTGCCCAAGGCTTTATATCTGGCATGCAGACTGGGATCGAACCACCAGCCTTCCGGTTAGTAGGTGACCTGAGCTACAGCCACCCCTACACATGCTGGTGAGATACTAGAATCACCAAATAAAAATCACTGAAGATGAAGAAACGTCCCCCGCGACCCTGAAAAGAATAAGCGGAAGCGGATGGATGGATGGAGAAACGTCTTCTTTTGATTTATGTCTGTGACTAGTCTGTCAGTCTGATGATGGTTTTCTATTGCCTTTTCCTGACCCTTTTCTTTTCTTTTTTTTTTCTCCTTATAGTCACTCTGTAATTGTATATTAAAACACTATGATGAAGATTTTCCTGACCTACAGCAATACTCTTGGCTTTCGCACATAATTCAGTGGTGTAATGCTCCTTTAAACACTCTAAGAGGGTTTTTATAAGCAAAGACAGAAAAATAGACTGATGTCCATCCTGAAGCTCACAGAGGATCAACTGATTATTGGTGTTTTCCCTCTGACAGCTCATTATCATTGGAGGGTTTTTACCTTGCAGTATAAGCTAATGTGACTGTGGTTGCGAATACGTGCTATATAAATAAAAGTGATTTGAAAAATTGTATTGGAAATCCAGCTTAAGCTCACTTTTGACCTCAGTTTATCTGATGATCTTCTCTGAATTCTGACTTCAGCATGGGGATTGACAGAAATGTGGGCTCATAAAGCCGAGCTACGGCTACGATAAATTAAGTCCAGCTTTTGACCGAAGACAACGATGTTCCAGCTGCACATCCCCAACTGAATGGCGGCTCAATCAATGTCCTTTAAGTTAATTCAGTGAACGGCCTCTGTGAGAACATACACTTTTTAAATTTCCATTGCAGCCTTTTTCCATTTTTTCCCCTCCAGAGGTAATCGTTCCAACATGGAGGTCAGGTAAAACGGGAGCCTCCTTTTCCAACCCTAACAGCCCCATGGGAGGGAAAATGTTTTGGTCCTTCTGTTTCATGAAGGGATTGTACTCATGTTTGTCCTCCTGGAGGCTCCGAGGATTTTTTTTCTCCAAGCAAAGTTACAACAGAGAGGAATCCAGATCCTAATGCCAATCCACACATGACCCCCTTTCTATCTGACCAAAGGAAAATCTAAGCAGTGCAATGAGCAAACAGCCTTAATGAAATGCACACTCTTTCCTAGGTGCAGTAAATCACTTGGAGCATTATTATGTGTTTATGTCATGTTTGTTCTCTAATGTCTCTAAAACGCTGCCCACTGGCACTTGTTCGGTAAGGTGCACTCGGGAAAGAAAGAGGCTTTTCACTTCAAAGCTACCAAACAAGTGTCCCAAAGTGGAATCAGACTTATTTTAAGTCACTGATTAAATACATTAAACAAGCTGAATTAGGTGGATAAATCATCACAGGGATGAGCAGCATGGAAAATGAGCGTAATCTACTTCAGTGAAAAACACACGAGCGTAATACAAGAGCATGTGCTGTCAATGTTATGTCATTTTGCATGCAACCAGGGAACTCAGAGCATACACATCTGTGAGTCCAAGATTGGTGGTGTAAAAACACCCAAACATCGGGTACTCGACTGTTTGGATTGCTCCATAATGACCTGCGATGATAGATTGACCCAGTGAGGACTGCGGCATTTTTCATATCGACCAATGAGAGCTCTAATGTAGGTTTGTTGTTACAGTAGTCCTGGTTCAGTCATTTCTGTATCCATGCCGCGGAGCCACATGGTGGTGTTTACCCTCAAACAGACAGCGGAACGAGAGGGCTGACAGATTAGATCTCACTATTTAGTAAACAGCGCAGTAATACACCTGGTTTTGGCCCTAATCTCAGTCTGACCCCACGTTGTCCTTTTGTCTTGCCATACGGTGAGATGGTCAGTTTCCCTTCCTTAAAGATGCAATCGATGCAGTGAGAAGATTCACGAGTGAGCACAGAGAGGAAGAGAGATATGTGAAAGCACTTAAAAGTGAAGCTCCAGCTGTGCAGACCGTCGATGGATGATGCCTCTAACTGTTTCAGGACTGCCTGACCTAAAAGCATTATGTGCGCTCCTGTAGCGTCTGCCTTTATAAGAGCCCCAAAACAGAAGACAAAGTGACATCAGCAGAACACACACACAAACACACACACCTGTAGTTCCTCCCGGTTTCATTGCCGCTCAATGCTTCTCGTGTTATTCTCAATAGGATAATCAAAAACAGGCAGAATTGTGACTGCAGACTGGACTTTCATCACTTTTTCATCTGTGGCTCCCCCGTGCCAGAATTAGTTAACATTTTTTCTTCATTACTTCTTAATTTCTCATTTGAGCTTTCATGGTTTAAAAACATTTCAGGTTTTTGATGTTGTTATTTAAGTTTATTCTTATTTGAGCATGAGTGTTATTTGCCAGGGGAAAGATTTACAAAGTTCAGAAGTGGTGACTCACGATCATGTACTGCAGATAGTCGGATCTCAGGCAGGTCAGAGCTGTAAAGTTATTGCATAAAAAACAAAACAGAAAATAAATAAAAATAGGAAAAAAGTTCGAGTTGAAAAAACAAACAACAACAACAAAAAAAGGCCCCAGCTGTGAGGCAACAGCGCTAACCGCTGCACCGCTGCGCTGCTGCGCTGCCCTGGTTTTATTTCAGTGAACTGATTTATTTTTAGTAATTACATTAAACTTATTTCACGATAATCCAAAGACAGTGTGTGAAGCTGAGGAGTAGCAAAAACAGCAGCTTGAACAGTTAAGGACAAAAAAACAGTCACAAAGTGTTAAAAAGGTGTTTCCTCATGCACGCTTTGGTTTGGGAATTACTGCTGTTAAAAATCAAGTACTGGGAACAAAAGTGTTTGTGTGGCGGGACAACAGGAGAGCTGCTAGAGTTTCTTTCAGATCCGTCTTTTATTCTCTGAATGATCCATTCAACAGGATCAGTTCAGGACACCCAGGTTCAAAATAAAAACATTCTGCACAACAGCTCAAGTATGTAACCGCAGGGGTGTTTCTGGATGCAGGGATCTCAGGTGAGACTTTATAAAAGAGAGAAGTGGTGCTCAAGAAGTCTATGGGAGAGTTTAATTAACAGCCTATGACGGTGAGTGAATGACGGACGCGTACAGCAGCTTCGGCGGTGAGACGGTGACATGAACGGAGATGCTGGATTGAGCTTTGGAATGACATCATCATATCATGTCACTGTGTGCATGCATGAAAGAGGTATGCATTCTGGAGAAAGCATTTCTTAACATTAAAAAAATACATAAATCAGCTATTTAAAAAAATTGTGACTGCTGAAATAAATTCTCGGGCTCTCTCAGCGTTCATCTAGACAGGGCCTTCGCAGTAACTAACCACAGGGCACAGCTGCTTCTAGAAGCAGTTTCATTGTGCTGCTTCCCAGCTTTGGAGACTTGATGGGACAGTGTCACGACAGATGAAAGTGACGTATGAGCTCCTCCTCCTAGCTTAGTTTTATTCCGTGTTTGTCAGGGGGCCCTGCACAAAAACACTGATCTCATAGAAGCAAAGATGCCTGACGCCAGATTTAGCTGCTAGCTAATTTCCACGTGCAGTCCCTGAGTAGGTGCACAAAATCAAACAAGCTAGAAAATACAACTCAAGCCTCCTGCAACCATGCGAACACTGGGCTACAGCTGACTGGACAAGGACCTCATGTGGGGCTCTCTGCTCATGAATTTCCACCCAAACTGACTATGATTATGATGACTCATAATCATCAAAATGAAAATAAACCAAGGCTTGAAGTATTTCACTTTTCAGAATATGAAAATTTAAGTTTGTTAAATTTCTGATATTCTAATTTTTAAATTGTACTAGTGTATTAAAGACAGATGCAGCCAGTGTGATGTCACCCATTGGCCTCTTAACTCCACAGTTTGACCACCAGCATACTGGTTTTTCAGAACTACAAGTGACCACATAGCAAGTGATACAAACTGAACGCGACACTGCAAACATGGTCAAGGTGTCTGTTAATTCCAGGGACTGCAGCTCAGCAGACAGCAATTAGCTACAGCGGCCAGTGTCAGCTTACAAGACTCAAAGCAGCCACGTCCAACTTTAAGCTACAAATAAACAAAGAAACACAGACAGGTGAGTTATAACACACACACACACCTACACACACACGCACACACACACACGTGTATTTATATCCTGGTGGGGACATCTCATTGACATAATGCTTTTCCTAGCCGCTTACCCTAACCATCAAAAATGAATGGCTAACCCTGACCCTTACCCTGAACCTAACTGTAACCCTGAATGCCTTCAAACTTGTGGGGACGGGTATTTTGTCCCCATACGTGTACACACACACAATGCTGTTTTTACAAAGGGGGAAATTATCCAGAGAGACTGAAATTATTTTTGGGCCCGGCTCTAAACCTTTAACCCTTTCACACACAGTGCTCACTACAGAGGACAGCTATTCAAGGGCTGTTCTTGTATTTGTGTCACTGTTGATGGTGTACTTGCACATAAACCACTACACCGGACACTGATGTGTCACTCCATACCAAATTCATAAGTCCAAACATATGTTGTCCACCTAAGTGGACATGTAAAAATCTTTTTTTCAGGCCTAAAGATGAATAAAAATACTTTGTTGTCATAATTCATGCATGAAAGAGTTAATGGGCCAGCTTCAAGCGTCTGACACGGGCCTAATGTTTAGTCCGGAGGTTGCCACCAGAAAGCACTGCTGCTAATATAGACAATCAGAGGGAGATGACACATACTGCGTAGATGAACCGTAACATGCTTGTTTCTGCAGCGCTGCCCCCATGACTATTGAAAACATAAAAATGTTCCATTGATCCCCCTTAAAACCATTTTTATTTTTAATGTGTATTTTCTTCTGGCAGTTTTGGCAGCGTGATGCATGCTGTGGTTTGACCTCTCACGTGAGAGCAGACCCGCAGCACTTCTCACAGTTTGGTTTCCTGTCCTAAAACTGCCCCTATGATGGAAAATAAAATAAAAATAGTCTCTCAAACCGCTCCATATACAGTACATGCACAAAACAGTCTGATGACAAAATACAGATAAAAGCAGCAGGATATTCATCTAATACCGCTGTGTGTTTTTTTCTTCAGTGAACTGACCAATCTGGCAACAGGTGGTTTGTCTTTATGTGATCCAGAAAGCTATTAAGATCTTAAATGCTTTATTAAAGAGTGTTTGTGTTTCTAATCCGCCCCTCATTGATGTGAAAGCTGAAATACTCCAAGCCTTAATTCAGTTATAACCTTTGTCGGGTCAGTATAATCAGAAAATGCTGTTTGCATGAGTTTCTTATTCAGGGTGTTGCCTTTAATGAAATTAATACTGGAAATATTACAGTCCATGTAAATGTTATGTCTGTGTACAGCTGCCAAATAAAAGGGCTGACTTTTGGCCAGGTTTTTGTCATGTCCAAGACAGGCAATGGGAAGTCATAAAATAAGCACAGAAGATGATGTATTACATGTAGAAAAGCTTTGAAAGGGCGAAAAGAGTCTCAGTCTGACAATGAGATCATAAAAAAATAAAATCCTTAGAAGAGAAATGTTTTGGGTCTTTGGCCTGCCATGCTCCGTTATTAAACACATGTCCTCCTGATCTCACAGCTGTGCAGGTCATTAGCAAACAGTTGCACGGGAACCGCAGGCCCTGCCAAAACCTCCGCTGCAAGTCCTGCTGTACATCCTGGGGTCACGGCGGGCCTACGGGCCCGGATCCATCAGAGGTCTGAGACTTAAATGAGACACTCATACATAAGTGCTGCTGCTGATGACAGATCCCCGAGGCTGGAAAGCATCACGGCTGCTGATTCGTGACCTGACGTCTGAACAGTAGGAAGTCAACAACACGCAGTGGCACTCTCATACCAAGGTCAGCCAAGCCTGTGAGGTAGAGCTGCAGGATTCGAGAGCTGGACGCACGGACTTTACTGCCGTGGGACACTACTACTCATGACCATCTGCAAAAATTACATAACCTGAGACTTGAAAGCTAAAACATCGCGAGAAAAACGTGAACTGGTAAAATCCTAAAACAATAAACAAGAGTCTGCAGGGACTGCGTGTGAGGCTGGAAGTGTGTCGCGCCCACGACATGCTGGAGTAGAGGTAATGACGGGAAAGTTTTTAGGATTAATGAGCTTTTGCGTCACTGGACCGCTCAGGTTTTCTTGTGGTGCTGCTTCTTAATCATGACTGCAGATTCTAGCTGACATCATCAATATAAGCCCACAAAACAGAACGGTTGTTAGTGCGTTACTATGAGCGAAACTCACTGTAAATGCAAATGTCACCATGAACACACTTTAAACATCTCTGTTTGTTTGCAGTCACGCTGCATGTTGGCATGAATACCACTTACAACTGATATGACCCAAATTCATTAGACACAGCTACAAAATATGCTGGTGTATATATATATATATATATATAAATATATATATATGTGTGCATATATTTTTTTTCCAGACTTTTTAGTGTAGATAGAGTTGTGACATGTAACCACAAACTGTATTTAAAGGATGGACAGTATGTTGGACATTGATCATGTGCCTTTAATTAAATATTTAATATTTCTGGAATATTTGTAAACACTGAATTGGAAAAATGCTGGATATTAGGATCAGATTGTTTTCTCAGTTTTCTCTAAAAGTTAATGTTTAAAGGCAACTTTATGAAGAATATTTGGAGCAAAAATGATATTTGTTTTGTTTTCTAAAGCTTAATAATGAGACGACAGAAGCAGATGGCCCATTACCTATCAAAATAAAAGAAAGAAATACAGGGTGGGACAATTCTTATTTTTTACTTTAACTCCACACATCCATTGAACCATCTTCTTCTTTTATCCAATTCAGCGCTGCAGAAGGCTGAAGTCTCTCCCAGCTGTCACAGGACACAGCAATCACTCACTAACACATAAACAACCATTCTCACACACACACACACACACACACACACACACACACACACACACACACACACACACACACACACACACACACACACACACACACTGGTGTCCTGTCAGAGGTGTGGTTGTTTGAACCACTGGTGGGCAGATGAAAGCGTGAGCCCCCTTTTTTTTCTCTGATGTCATCGCTCTCTCTCTCTCTCTCTGTATCTCTATGTCTCTTCCTCGCTCTCTCTCTCGCTCTCTCTCTCTCACTGCGAGCAGGTCAAAGTGACCCTCTCTCACTACAGAGAGCCGCAGTACAATCGGTAGACCTTTGAGCTATGTTTGAATTCCCATTCATCTTTCCCTCTGTCTCTTTTTCTCTGCATCCCAAAAAGACGCATAAAAGATCAGAGACGCGAATAAAACGCGGTTGTTGCTCTGCTGATAAAGAAGGAAGTAGTTAGCAGCTGAAACTATTAATAGTTACTCTGGACATTTTTTTCAAAAGTAGCCTTTGAGAGAATTACACTATTTCTGCTATAATGAAAAAGAAAAAAGGCTAAACAACTGAGAAATGTAAAGTCTAGCAAAAAGTAGCAGCAGCAGCAATCATATAAAGAGAGTTGATGTTTTTCACAGTCACTATTTTCCCTTTGCTAGCTTACCTGACAAGATGCTAGTGTAAGCTAACATCATATTATTTTATATAAGCAATAGTTTTCTGTATGCCTTTATCAGTCTCTCACATCATTGTGGAGGGAATTTTGAATTGCACTTCTTTACAGCGTTGCAATGCTTCATTGCAGTTTGCAGGGTTTTGCTTATTCACAGCTCCCTTCAGGATCCAGCGTAATATTTCATTTCCGTTGAAGTCTGGCTGGGTCTCTTTTTTTTTCTGCTGTAGATTTGCTAATGTGTATGGGATCACTGGCCCACAGTTTGGGCCAAGCTGTAGCTGTCAGACGGATGACCTCACATCTGTCCGTTGAGATTTTTGTGATGCTATGCTTTGTTTGGTTTTTACCAAATATTGCGCTGTGCATTACGTTCAAACATCTCCCCTTTGGTCTCATCTGTCCAAAGGGCATTGTTCCAGAAGTCTTGTGGTTTGTTCAGATGTAACTTTGCAAACCTAAGCTGTGCTGCCGTGCCCTTTTTTTTTTTTAGAGAGAAGAGGCTTCCTCCTGGCAACTCTTGCAAACAAGCCATAATTGTTTGGTCTTTCAGTCAAATTGTGCTGTCATGAACTTTAACGTACTAACTGAGGCCTTTACCGTCTGAGTTGTATCTGTTGGGTTTTTTTCCAGTTTCTCTGAGCATTGCACGGTTTGAACTTGGGGTCAGAATTTGCTTCTACTCCTGGGAAAATTGTAGGTTAACACACCTGAATGCCAAATCGGCAAACTGCTAAAACCTCTGCTTTTATTAGAGGTGCGCACAATTTCTGCTTCCATAGGAATTAAGTGGGTAAGTAAATGTAAATCATCAGCAACAGCCTTTTTCCCCCCACAGGACTGCATAGAGTCCTGTAAAAACTTTCTTTTTCACTTGATTTTACATTTTTCTTGTGCCTTCAAATAATAAGATATTGAATATTTGCCAAAGTCAGTATTTTTTTTAGTTTATTTTTAATAGACTTATACGATAAATTGAGCATAAATGGGTGGTTGTGATGTAAAATGTGTCTACAGACACATATTAGGTATTTGTTAAACTTATAAAAGTTAGTAGATGTAACTCTTTCTGTGGGGCCACTAATTGGCTACACCCCTGCTATGAGACCAGACTGTAGCGTCGCAAATGCCTATTCTGTTCAACAACACCTATAAATGGATTAAATTTGTATTAATACAAGAGAGGAAAGATGCAAATCCTCATGCTAGAGAGGCTAATTAAAACCTCAAATCAATATGAATTTTATTTTTTACTAAGTAATCAGTTATTCCACCAGAGATTTTGTTTTTTAATACTTCAGTTAGAATAAGCATAATTAGTGTCTTTTCATCTGCCACCTGCTAGCTTCACCACCTGGTTCTCAAACTGTGAGCCGGACCCGCCTGGTGGGCACAGAGCCACTGCCAGAGGTAAAATATAGAGTGAAACTAAGCTGGATGAACACTATCAATGTAGAGAAAGTAAACAAACAAGTTTGTAGATGGAGTCGTGCTGACCTTTATTTTACTAAATGCTTTTTTCCATTAAGGATAGATAAAATGGTGTGGCTGTGGTGGGGTTGAACTTTTTCTCGTGTCCCACAGGCAACAAAAGTTGTAGGTTTTTAACACACACGCTCGCTGCAGGTAACAAAGATTTCAGCAGCAGTTTGTATTTTAACAACTTTCTATTTCTAACTGAAATAGAAATACACTTAAATACACCGGATGGATGGTTGTAAAGTCTTTCAAACTTTTATCTCTCTGGTCTACAGGTTACATGACCATCCTAGGTGGAGAGTTTGTTTGGGATCACCCTTCTTTCTTCTTCATAGTAACCAAAAAGTACAAATGTACTTTGTAGTTTGAGCGGAAATTAGCTGACAATTTGATCTAATGAGCCAACTGCAAGATTTTGCAGCTTTGTAATCTACAAACATGAACTTCAAACACACACAAACAGCAGCTATAAAAAGCTGCAGAAGCTGCAGTTGTGCCGCTGGATTTAGATGCTTCACAGTAATGAAAATATGCATCCTTATTAGATATTGACCACAATCCTGCTCCAATCTGCCCACTGAAACTGCTGACAAAAGTGCCTCATGAGAGAATGACGTGACTGTCAAGAATAAAATAGTACTACTATTTCCTATGTATTGAAATTGTAATTTATATATAATTACTTGTATAAAGTCCTTATATATATATACTTGATTGACTTTTTATGACAGTAAATATTCTTAAAAACTTGTAAGAAACACAACTTCCTCAAAGTCCAGCCTTAGTTTGAGCGAGCAGTGTGAAGGAAAGCATACATACAACTTGTCCAACAGAACAAAGAAGTGCCACCTGTCCTCACTTTGATCTCTCTGCTCTGTGGTAAGGATTCCCACAGTGTGTATGTTCTGCAGTCGTCTCGCTGCATTATCGAGGTTTGGAAGAGGAACAGCTCAGCATCATATTTATACGGATGGTGTTATTTGATATTTGTCATCTTCCGTAGTCCACCTTGCCGTTGCTGTTGACTTTGCTGTTTGCTTAATTGAGCAAAGGACATTACAGAGTGCCCCCGCTGCTGCAGAGGTCCTTTTGCCACCGTGTGACCATTCTGCGTGGGTGTGTTCTCTTCTTTTACTCATGATATAGAATTTGAGGTTAGGTTAAAGGTTGTTATTCGGTTTGCAAATGTTTTCAGGCTACATACATATCTGTCTTTGTTCCTCTGGTCCCAACAGCAGCACACCAAATTTGAGACCACAGTTGGCCAGAAAGCTGATCTGGTGGTCAGCCGTTTCCTCGAAGTGACATAGTGTTTCTCTGATTGTTAACCATCCCCTCAGCCTGCTGGCTGCCAACCAGCGGATTGTGGTCTTTTAGAAAGAGCATTGACCAAAACAGCAGCATGAGCTCATTGCTGTAATAAGCCTAACTAGAAGTGAGTTACACATATGTATTCAATTGTCGGCCCTTTGGTAAGATAAGACTTTATTGTTGTCTTTTGTCATGGATTGTATTCTTGCACAATGGTTTGATTAGAGAAAAACAAATGTGCATTGTTTAAGCTTTATAAATGCTTAAAAATGGATGCTGATAATGTATAAATTAGGGATACAGCGCACAGGAAGTAAGACAGGCAAATCACATCTGACGGTGCTTTGACTCACGTTGAGGTCATACATGTGACAGATGGAAAATCACTTTGTAAAGTTTACTCACATTTTTAATTAAAGGCAAAAGGATTGACATCCAGGGACTCCACTGGCCATTACGTATAGGCCCACCTATAGGAAGCTTTTCTTCCATAGTTCAGATCTTTGTGAGCGTTGACCCATCGACCTGTTGCGTCCACAGGATACAGCATGTCACAGAAAACTGGAGAGTTGTTCAAGATTCCCTTTTATCCCTTACAAATCTCTTTGATTCACAGTGACAAAAAATCAGCGGATCATCACATTTTTTTTCACCAAGAAAGCATAAAAAATAAGCATATCCTCTTCTCTGACTTGCTCTTTAAATAACAGCCAAGCAGAAGAAAGTTGACTTAAAGGCAGGGAGAAGGAAGCTTAAGCAATACATGAACTGAATAGTAAAATATATATATTTTTTTAAAAAGGATTATTTTGATCTCAGAATCAAAGCTTCTAGTGGATTACTAGCTGGACCTGGTTTTCATTCTTTTTGTGAGTGAAGCTCCCAAATTAATATGTTTTTTATTTTGATTAGATAAAGAAGGAACTGAGCTCTGAATGCTGATTGGACCATTGTCTGCCTTTTTTCCAGATTATTGTCTGTGATAGTTGTCTTTATTGTCTGTCATCATCTGTGCTTGTTTGATCTTACTCTTCTTCTCTTTCATGCAGTCCCTTCTTTCCTCTCATCTCTCGATAGCTTTTTACTTAATATGACTTTTCCCCCTGTTGTTCAGCCAGCGCTTCTTGTGTTAAAGCAGCGCTGACAAACACGCTGACACATGTCCCTCTTCCACTGTTGTTCCGTTTCTTTTTTCCATAGCTTCCTAAGCTTGTGTTTTCCTAGATAGCAATCTTCAGGATCTTTTCTTCGCTGCCTCTCCTCATTTGCTGTTTTCCTCCAGGCTCTGTGTCCTCTAAGATGGCGTGATAAGAGACACCTGTTGAACTGCTTCAGCGCTCAACTGTTTGGGTGCGCATGATCAGAGAGCGGGACCGGGTGTTTGGGTGAAGAATGAACTTTAAAGAGCTTGGAAGACAAAGCAGAGCGTGGACGCGATCGGGCTGAATAGAGCAGAGAATCTGTTGGTCTTTTAGGTCTGCAGAGCTCTTTGTAAACAGAGTCTGCTGTGTTGTGGCTACTGGGAGAAGCAGGATTCTGTTATCTAGGGATTACCTGAAATCAGTGAGACATGAAGATTTTGGATAGAAGAGTTGGATAGAAGATGCACTAAATGGGAACTATCAGGATCATCTTTCTGAAGAATGCATGTGTGGTTTCAGGAGTTTCTGTATTGCAGTGGAGATCAGCCATAAACAAGAGGGATATTATTGCCGTGGTGCATACTACATTGGGCTCCGTGGATACTCTTAAAGATTGATATTTCACTACAACTTAAATGTAGTTTAAACTACCAAATGTATTTAACATTTCGAGATGAAATTCTTCTATTAAAGGCAGTAAAAGGAACAAGTGTGCTTGAACCGAACTACTTTGTATGAAAGACCATAAAATCTGTACATTTTTTACACACACAGACATACAGAGAAGCAGCTTTCATCATCATTCCACATTTGTGAACACCATCAGTGGCTTTACACTTGTTTTGAAAAGTCACTGGAAAGCATGATAAAAAGCACCCATTATACCCACTGTGGCCTAAATGTGGAGATTGCACACTTTTTTCAGACTGTCTCTCAGGAAGCTGCTCGCAGCGTTTGTTCAAAATGTGACAAACAGTTGTGTAACGAACGAAAGAGTGAAAGTCTGGCAGAAGGGCTTGTTTATTTGTGTACCTCCAAACGCAGTCACTGCATGAACTTTGCATGAGCAACTATTTCAGTTTTGCGAACCCCACCCTACCATGTCTGTCCACACACACACGGCTACACGCACGCACCCACTGTGTTATGCTGCAGTCACACTAAGAAAAACAGCGGTTGTAGACCGCAGCACGACCCAAGTTATAATGACGGTGTGCAATCAGCTTCTGATCTTGCTGCCTTTTAAATGATTGGTTTGAAGACGAGGGCCAGGTCTGCGACCACTCGCAGTCAGCTGTTGTCGTCACAGTGACTTTGCTCTGTCAAGACGGCAATAACATGGAGTAAGTCTGCTGTCAGGTTTGTGACTGAATGAGGTCAAGTTGGCAATTACATGCGATCTGTTTGTGTTTTATAATAATGCAATGATTAACTCTTTAATTGGCTAAAAATCACAAACGTGTTGCAAATCTATTGCCACCTCTTACATAAAAATTCATGTTAAATAGAAATTCACATGAATTACTTACCTTCACAGTCCAGACAGAACTTCATAGATTTGAAACCGAAATTGCTCCACAAATAGTGACATAGTTGCTACTGGATGGTGATTTATCTCCAAAATAACATACTGTAGGTGCAACAACGTTGCTTTTATGTAGGAATATAAGCAGGGAAAACCAGTTGCTGCCCAGCTGAGATTGATAGGCAAACTGTCTGTGTTTACAAATTAGACAGCAGTTATTTGCATTCTGCACGAAAACCCAACTGTTTGGAGACCGGTTGCCTCCCCTCGGGTGACCTGCGCCTCACGGTCGCCCACGGTCGCTTGATGATGCCAACACCGTCTCAGATTTAAGCCTTATGGGAGTGTCCCCCCCCCCAGGAGGGACAATGGCCCCCTAATGATCCTCTGCAGAGGATCATTAATAGGCAGAGGATCATTAAGGGGCCATTGTCCCTCCTGAGGGGGGGGACACTCCCATAAGGCTTAAATCTGAGACTCTCCACCATTTGACCTTAGAACTGAAGAAGCTTCTCGGATGAGAAGTGAAACGTCTTCAAGCAACTCAAAGAAGTCCAGACGCTTTTTGCTT
>VOQK01005667.1:25755-37081 GCA_015052645.1 Benitochromis conjunctus
AACAAGAATGCATAGATGGAGGTGGGGGGCGGGGAGAGGGGATGAGTGAGGAGATGCCGAGAGAAAAAGGAAACATTGCTCTTGACATTAGAAGAATTCTTACTGTTGTCTAGTGAAGACACGCATACTGAGACGTGACAGTTCGTGTGTGACTGCCTTACGGACTAATGGCAAGAGTAAAAGTTGTACTGAGTGATAGATTTCTGAGACATGCTTACTGGTTAATGAAAGCAGAAGTGAAGTTCAAAAGGAAAACCTTTAATTGTTCTGGGAGGGGGGGGTTACACGTGTACTCACGTGTCATCGTTAAGGATTATGGAGTAGCTGTGGTAAAACTGTACTTTATTCACGAATCAACTGATTTTAACTGATAATAACCCTAACAAGTTGTTTGTAACCAAACTGTAACTCTGCCCGGTTTAACACTGTGGAAATTATTTACCTTCTATCAACGTCCTCGTTTGCAGGTACTCTCTGTCTGCAATTAAAGTCCCCTAAAGAGCGCTCGATCATGCAGTATCTGTCATCTCGCTGCGGTACCCAGAAGAGAAAAAGGAAAAAAGCTAAATAGTGAGGGTTAACCATCTTTTTACAAGCCATTAAACAGAAGGACATTACAGCACGCCGTAGTCCCTTAACGAGGACTGACATATGCGAAAGAGGCAGTTAGCACCTAACATTAAGACGCAGCAGCCCACTGATGAGATGGGACATTGTCCATGGGGGAGGTATCAGCGTTAATTAGAGGATAATCGGCCGCGCTCTACATCTCCCCTCACAACGATAACCACCACCCTGTATCTCCACCTCTTTGAAGATATTATGGTAAAGGAAAGGTGGGTGGCATAGCTCATTTGTAGAGAGTGTAGCTTACTGCTGTTATTCTAGTGCAGTCTGGAGTCCTACAGACTCTTTATTTCTGCAAGACAGAAAAAAACAGTTGGCAATACCCACCCAGTGGATGCATCATGCCAAGTTGTGGCATAGGAACAACAGTTAATCAGTTTCCCTTTGGTTAGCCATTTTCTTACTACTTTGCTGTGTGTTTATATATATCACACACAGTATAAATATACTACTTGGTATAAAGATGATTTTTTTACCCAAAACTAAATTGAAACGGTGATATGGTGAGAAAAAAAAAGCATAATGCAAATACCTGAATTCCTGGCTTTAATACAATAATTTTACTCAGACATTGGTGAATTGGTAGCGAACATATAAAGCAAGCTGAATGCTCTATTTTTTTACAATGACAAACAGAGGGGGCAGTTCTAGACATGTCATACATGATGTAAGCAAGGCACATGGCAAAGTTTCCCAGGCCATCTCCTTTGGCCTGCAGGGCATCCAGGGGCACTGAGAGACAGAATCAGGCTAAGCATCCCTTGTGCTCCCCAGTTTGGCCCAAAGCGCTGCGTGTCACAATCGGGAAACAAAAGAAGAGCACATGCTAGATTGCACACCGTTTGTGCATATGCGTATGAGAGCAATTGAAGTGTTAAGAGGAGGAAACGGTGTGAGAGGAGAAAAGACAGGAAAGTGGAGAGACGACATGGGTTTCAAACAGAAAACCCCCAAGTGAATGCCAACTGTAAAAAAAATATACCCCAAAAACTCCAAAATAGTAGGCAAAAATCTCCACAAAAAAACATGCAACCAACAGACTTTTCCTTCATCTAAATCACCGGTGTTAACTGGACCAGGATAAAATCCTACTCCCCCTTTTCTACAGTGCCCCGAGGCCACAGTGATGTACGGTGTTGGTCAGGCCAGAATCATGCCTTCCAGCAGAGCTGGCCAATCACGTTAAATTATACTCCCTGGGCGCTGGACCGACACGTCAGGGGATATTCGGGTTGGACACAGCAAAGATTTGTACGTGTGGTCAGTCAGTGCCCTGGAGACAAATGCCTCAGTTTCCACATATGATAGAATGGCAAAAATGTCCATCTCTTTGTGTAGCCGCAGGTAAAGGATGGGCACCAAAAGAAAAAAAGCGACTTTTCTTGTATAATCTAATCTTAAATGCAAACCGTTTACACCCCTGTTTTCAAAACAGATAAGTTTCTGTGTAATATGTGGATAAAAGCAGCATGCACAGCAATAATTTGTAAACTATTTAAATCATTTATTTGGTTGAAAACAATACTTAAATCATATGAGGTGTTGAAAAAGAGATTTTTTTACATTTATTTAAAATGGATGGATGGATAGATAGATCTTTATTAATCCCTCGGGTAGGTTCCTCCAGGAAATTCAGTAAATGCTTATTTCAATTTGATGCTGTCAACACATTTAAAAAAAAAAAACTCCAGAAAAGTTGTGTAATATGCAGAAACAAAAAGTGACTTGTCATCAATTAATACATTAATCAGCAACTTCTAAAAGTGAAGCAGAAAACCGATACAAAGTGGGGTTTCTTGATTGCCACTGCATCATAAAATGCTATTTAAAACTGTAATTTATAAACATAAGCCACAAATGTCGCCACCTCCTGTGTGGGACTCTTTTCTCACACTGCATTCTCTGGTTTCAGGAGGAAATGGACCATCAGCGCATATTTTAAATGCCAGCATAATATGGGGGTGCATGATGAAAGCACATGGCATCCATGACTTACATAACTTGCTGTTAATGCACTAACAGTACTGAAGGCTATATATAGCATTTGGAGTGACGCAGTGTGTGACGCAGCATGGGAAAATCAGGGTTTTTTTTACTTTTTAATGTAGTTTAAAATTTTGAAACTTCAATATTTACATTAAAAAAAAAAGGGTGTTATTTCAAACGTATGTATCAGAAGCTGTTCGAATGAATACATTTTTTGGGCATAGTTTTGAGAGATAGGCTGCTCATTGCATGGCTGTTTTTTGTGTGCAACTAGGATTCTCAGTCTCTGTCTTTCATTGGTTTTTCACATGCTGTTCTTCAGACTCTTCCAGGAAATGTCTTGCTTATTTCCTCAAGCAAATGCGAAACCACGTTCTACACTGAATACAACAGCATAGCTCTGTAACGTCATAAGAGTTACTAAAGTGACCCAGCGTTTATTCCAGCCTGTAGCCAAACCCAAATGTCACCCTTTAATAATAAAAAAAAAAAATACATGCATTATGAAATAAAGAAAATATGTCAGAGACTGCCTCTAACTGCAACTGAAACCCTATGTCAAGCAAGAATGAGGAAAAAAAATCACTTCAAACTCACTTTTAAGCACTTGGGAGTATAAAGAAGAGGATATGCAATCTTCCTCTGTTCCAACATGTTGCTTGGATCAAATTTAAAATGAACATTTCATATATTCTTTGTAAAAAAAAAAAAATGTTTTCATTAAATGTAGGCTTTAAATTATTGTTATTTACATTTCTCACAGCCTTCTAACTTTGGAAATGAGGTTGATTTGTGCCTTGATTCAATTTATCTTGTTGAAATCACAAAATGAATTGACACCTGAAACCTTGAAGCAGAGTGTTTTAGTAAAACTATGAAGGAAATACAGTATTTTTTTCACACTTTTACATAAGCACTACGTATAATTTATAGTAAATGACAGTTTTCAGCATCCACAATGTTTTCATTTACAGAAGAAATACATTTTCCATACTGTTTTTCCACATTATGTTTGAAAAATGCTTTAATGTATAGCATAGCAAAAACATTCAAGGTCTTATCCACTATAAAACTGGGTTTGGGTGGAGTGGAAAACATGGATAATCGAGCGTATTAAAAATAAAAGCTGTGACTCAGCCGTGCCATTACTAACCATTTTATCTGCGCACATCCAAGAGAACAGGCACAAAAAAAAAGATGCAAAAAGCAAAAAAGCATGGTAATTAAGTGAGACTAAAAGACAACGATAAGCAGTGATTAATATTCGATTAAAGCCAGAGGAATTTCCTTTCAAAATAATTAGGCGTTTATTAATCCGATTTGTAACCCCTGAAGTGTCACAGAATATGCTGAATGCTGAATGAAAATGGCTCCACACCCGTGCCATAAAAAACTAAATTTCACTATTATTCTGTTGCTCCAATGCCTCATTCAGCAGTGATGCTGCAGACACATCAGAGGAAGACATTCACCAGCTGTATGCAACAACGCCAACCGAAAGGTCTGACCACATCTATCAGCTAAGCATCAACTTTTCACATCAAGGTTTTTGCTCCACACAGTACAATAGAGAATCAGACTGGGGACTGAATGTCATTCTGTAGCACCTTGAAGCAGACAAAGACAGACAGAAGCTGTGGATAGAGCCAGAAGAGAACAGCAGAGAAGGAACAAGGACATGTACACACTATGTGCTTCGATATATTATGAAAATTCTTTATGTGGACTGAATTTTCTCTCATATTCAAAATTTGGAGATTGCATTAATGTAGTCTGAATTTATGTAAGTCTGCATTAGGTAAAAGTTAGAATGGAAAAAATGCATGTAATGCATGTTTTGGAGTCGAGACTGGAGTACAGGACAGCGTCCTAAATGGCCAAATTAAAAGAAAAACATTCCCAGGATCATCAAGCTCAACAAGGTGTCTGCTTTGTGCTGAACAAGCCCTGTGGTGGACATACCAGTTGAAGCGCTTGCATTGTGTTAGATAAGCCAAAAAATGAACAATGAAACAGATCAAGAACAGCAATAGAATTAAATCTGTTAACCAAAATGATTCAGATGTATCTCAGCGTCTCACTGATGGTAGCAACGAAACCAGATCTGATCAGAGATCTACCTTAAAAAGCTTCTGCCCAGTGATCTATGTAAATAATGAGGAAAAGCCTGATTTAAATCCATGTGGCTGCATGTTAATGTTCACCTAATGAGTAGTGCAACAGTGTGTCAGGCTGTATGATCAATGCTTTGCTGATCGATAAGCAGACTGTCAGGCTTTGTATGGCGTTTCAGTGTGAGTTTTGGTGGCAGCCGCTATATAATCATTCATGTTTATTGAAGGTGAAAGGCTTTAATTTTAAGATGAATAACAAAACACTTTGTTTTTAAAGCAGAACCAACAGAAAAAAGAAAGAGAGTGACTGCTGTGTCCCTGGTAGCTAAATACAGTAATGACACTGGTGTTTAACAATGGCATCTTATTTTCTATAGACACAAACCAACCACGTGGGGGGGAATATGTGTAATGACAAAATGCACCAAAAGAGGGCTACTGTACATACATCACAAATTATACATACAGAGGCATAAACTGAATAGTTAATGGCAGTCAGATAATATCGTTAAGTTTAAAATACTGACAAAAGTTTACAAAAGTCTGATAAATGAATGGGATTCTGGATTTCATAATTTTCAGTAGTGTGGTTTTTACTTGAAGGACAGGCAAGACTGAAATACCAAAGTATGAAATCAAGAGAAACAAAGAGAGTGTTAAAAGTGCGAAACTCCAGAGGTTAAAAGAGGAAGGCGATAATAAGCCTATGGCTCCCTTTCCCTCTTTTGCCCTGTAATCTCTCCTCTTCCATTGTAATGTCTGTGTGTGTCTGTGTGTGTGGGCATCTGTGTGTGGTCACAGGGCCTGACAGGGCACTCCGGGGGGCACAAACCAGTGCCACGTCCATCCGCTTTTCTCTCCACAACACCACGCCATGTCCTGACAAGGTCCCGCTACCTCCTTCTGCGTAATTTAACACTACTTTCCCAGGCTCCCTGAATGGGTCCAGACATACAAGGACGTGTTAAACACAGCTCATATGTCTTGTCGATTCTACTCTAAGATTTCCACTGCCTGACCCTTTATATCTTGTTTCTCAAGTGGCTTCAGTTGAAGCTGGCAGCTGTTTTTAAGAGCTTGACCTGTTTCCACATAGTTGTCTCCTGTGCTTTCATTCACAATAATAATTTAAGCCCCCAAATTAGCTTATATCATTTTCTTAATCAAATCTTTGTGGGAATTATTTTGTGTTGAACTTTCCATTCACCTCATTGATTCTCTAGTCACACCCTATCTCAGCTCCCTTTTTCTTCCTACCTTTTGACAGTTTCCTGTAAAACAGCCCTGATCCTCAGCCTAAGCTCTCTGTCTCTGCTATCTGTCGAGCTTCCCTGCCTGGCCTCCATCTCCAAGCTCCCTCTCCCCATGGCTCTCTCATCTCACTGCCCTGTTTGACAGCTTCATCTGATCCACAGGACTTTCAGCTAGTATATCTGGCATTCTGCCCTACCCACAGGACTCTAAATCCCACGGTTCATCCTCTTAGGGCTTCCTTCCTCCAGCTTCTTCTTCCCACTGGCTCTCAATGTGTGGCAAAGAGCTATCGTTTCACTCCTGACTAGAGCATAGGTACAGCTCTCAGGGGTTAGCTCGCCTCTTGTCACAATCCTGTAATACTTGAACACATAGGTGGAGGCAGAGACCGCATCATTCGTTAGCAGGAAATGGTGCAAAGCAATGGAAGGTTATTTTGTGTAATGCGGCTTCTGGCTGATGCAGTAACACATGTACTGGTGAAGAAACAGTGACTTTTGCAAGTGCCTTTATAACCACTGTGAGGAAGATCCCTGCTACTTTGAACAAGTCTCTTATCTTTGAAAGTCTTAACTTTAAGTCTCATAAATTCTGAAAAACTAACTAAACACTTTTGCTTTTGAAAACAGCCAACAGTTTTTGCTGTTTTCAAAAGACACCGAGTGCACACTCATCGGCCACTTCACTAGGTACACTTGTTGAACTGCTCTTTAATGCAAAAATCCAGCTATAGTCACATGGCAGCAACCAAGTGTATTCAGACATGGTGAGATTACCTGATGAAGTTCAAAAAGCACGTAGGGTGATTTAATTGACTCAGAATATGGCATCATTTTTGGTGCCAGATGACCTTGTTGGAATATATGAGAAGCTGTTGCTCGTTTGCCTGTGCTATTTTCCTGCAAAGGCATCTTCAGGGTTTACAGAGAATGGCCCAAAAGAGTGAAAAATTCCAGTGAGCAGCAGTTCTCTGGATAAAAATGCCTCATTGATCCCTGAGATTAGAGAAGAAGCTGGTAGAAGGCAACAGTAAGTGAAATAACCACTCATGTTTAACACGTTATGCATCTGTGAAAGCACAACATATCAAATCTTGAAGCAGTTGAAGAAGACAACACCGGGCACCACTCCTGACTGATCAGAAAACTGAGGCTCCAATTTACACGTGCTCACCAAAATTGGACTACAGAAGATTGGAACAACATTGCCTGGTCTGAGTTTTGATTTCTGTTGGATGGTCAGAATAATGTGGTCTAAACAACATGAAAGCATGGATCCATCTCACCTAGTATTAGTGGTTCACGCTGGTTTCTTGGCATGCTTGGGGCCCTTTAGTACCAACTTAGCATTGTTTGCATGCCACAGCCTACCTGAGTACAGTTGCTGACCATGTCCATCCCTGAATTATCACAGTAAACCAATCAAACCGGCTTCTTGAAAATGGGTTAGCTGTACTCTGAGAAAAGGGGCAAATAGCCTCCACAGTCACCAAATCCCAATCCAATAGACCGCCTTCTGGATGTGGCTCAACAGGAGATTTGCATCATGGATGTGCAGCTGAAAAATCTGCAAGAACTGTGGGATGCTTTTATGTCAATATGGACATGACTTTAAGACAGTCAACATCTCTGAGGAATATTTTCAGCACCTTGCGAATCTATACCACAGTGAATTAAGGCAGCCTTGAATGCAAAAGGCGGATCCAACTCAGTACTAGCAAGACAAACCTAATAAAGTGGTACGTGAGGATAACAATATTTTACTATAGGTTCAGTCTTGTACGTGCCAGTTTTGTCTGTTTTGTTCTCAGTTAAATCTTTTAAGTATAAAGCCAACTTTGGGTGTCGGGCTGACTGTCTGGCTGTTTTTGTGCGAATGTGAGAATAAAGTCAGGTTCAATCATTTCTAACTCACAGGATAAGAAGGCTATGTGAACCACACAGAATACTTATCCTCTATATACTTAAAGTCTTGATTCAGACAAAAAAATAGCAAAAAAATGAGATCAAGAGACCGTAAAAAATACCAAGATGAGATCATAAGTAGAAGCACATACTACGAGTAGGCAATGTAATAAGATTACAAATATAAAAGCAAAATGGAAATCCACAAGCAAGAATTACATAGTGCTGTTCCCAAGTACTTTTATAAGTCGGCAACCTGCACATCAATGATGAGCATGTTCTAAAATACTTTAACTTCCTGTTTTTAAATCTAACATGGAGAGCATTTCTGTCATGTCAGTAGTTTGCCGCCATGGGAAAAGAGCAAACATAAACCTGTGTTTTATGTTCAAAGTGCAAAAATGAAGCAGACAAATATTTTTCCAGAGCACCTTACAGACAGTTTATACATGCGTAAGGACAGTCCCGGGCCAGAGAGGCATGAGCACTGTCTGACGTACAAATCAGAGATCTGTACTAAGTCATAGGCTGACCAACTCCTCCCCCTTCTGGTCAGCTACTCATACCCCCCGGTTTTGTCTTAAAAACACACCGAAACGCTATCTCACATTCACCTCCCCTCTTTATTTAGCCAGACAGCTGAGTCCCCAATGCCCCTAAGCCCCTGTTAAAACCACTCCTCACCTCCCATGCCATTGGGCCATGTCTGTCATTTTGAATCCGCCCATCCCTTCCCGCTCTCGCGCAGCAGGCCAAGAGGTTAATAGGGGCCGAAACAATAGTCGAACGCAGACACAACAAACAATGGCCCGTGGGAGCAGTTTGCCTATGGGCTGCATCATCTCCCACCATCCCCTGCATGTTTCTCCATCTGCTTTTTCCCTCTTTTATCCCCATCTCTCCCTCTTTCTCTCCCTCCTTCACTCTGACAGTACCTGTCAATAGCCTTATCTCCTGGACAGTCATTTATACCTATTTGCAAGGTTAATTGCCATTTCATTGGCCGCTATTTATATTTTAAAAAGCCTTGTTAGGGGACCAATAAAGTGACTGTGAAGATGCTGCAGAAAGGTAATTACCACATATGGTTAACAGTCGGATGGTGTAAAGTGAACAGGATGTCGCATTGTCATTTTAGTGGCAGAGTTGAGGGTAATTGTTTCTCTCTGCTGGTTAGGAGGGTGATAGGGAAGGGGAAAAAGCTGTTAAATATCCAGTTAGGCAGGTGAGTAAAGCAATGAGTAGGGAGGGACAAGGTTCTGGAGGTGCACTGCATTATATGTGATGTGTATGCGTGCAAGTGTGGCTCTCTGCCTGAGACAACAAGCTTACTCCATCTAAATCTATTTCACCTCATTTGTTCTTAATTCAATCATCCATTTCCTTTCATCCCGTATGTTCATTTATCTCAGATTAAAACCGAAAAAGAATAAAACCCTCCAGAGAAGTACTTGTGAATAGAGATTAATTATTTTAGGACATCAGGTACTGAGAAGTTGATTACAATAATTGTTGACTGATGGATCGCTGTCATTTTCTTCTTGCAACAACCCGGTGACTGTGCTTCAAGCTGTGGTGTAACTGTCAACACACTGAATTCAGTTTGTCTCAAGATTTCAGTGATACTTCACATCACAGCCTTGAGTGTACGTCACTGTAAATATCCGGTGGTCAGTAGGAAGGACGAAGTACTGAAATATGGAAATCTGACAGTTAGTTGTTTGGTTTTTACATGTGCGCACATTATTATTGCATTGAAGAATTATAAAAAGCGAGAGGCGGAGTGAAAACATCTGCACATTGCATCTTATTGTCTGATTAGAACTTGGGTCTAAATGGCTTCATCAGGTAGGTATACAGATTTTTAATGATGTGACAATAGCAGCGCTCGGACAAAAACCGGACAAAAATCTTCCACGTAAAATAATGTTTTGCTGTTGTCACGTTCTTTTCTTTTTTCTTTTCTTTTTTAGATGACAACACCACTTTTACATCAAGTATGAGTAGCGGTAGGCCAGATGTATACAGTATGAGCCCAGCAAAAGAAAGCAAGGGGGGAGAGGTGGGAGAAAGAGGATGGAGAAGAATACAATGAAGTGGCTTAACAGACGGAGGCTTCCCAAATCCGTCTATGCGCTCATACGGCAAGCTGAGGCGGAGAAGGAGTCAACTCTTTGCCTTGTGTTTGCTCAGCAACCTAACCCGGCAGAGAGGCAACAAAAAAAGAGAAAAGGGGCAAATGTGTGGAGCGAGTGGCATGGGCTGTGAGGCTGGGGTAGGGATACAGATGGGGTCGGCAGAGGTCACATTTTTGATTTTGTTCTCTATTTTTTATAGGCTATTTTGTTCATGCACCCTCTGTTCTACCACTCACCCCCTCCCTACACATGCAAAACTTGCTCTGTGCAGACTGACACCGTCAAACACACATTCAGTTTATACCAATCCTCTGGAACCCCCCCAGAGGGAAGGGATCAGGGGGTGTCCCATCCAAACATGCCCCTCCCCCACTTATTTTGCTTTGCCATCATGTTTTGTCAGAGTCAGCAACAAAACGGACGGTCAAGAAAAAAAAAAGGAAAAAAAGGGGGGAAAAAAGACTATCGATTAGCCTTCAGAGCTCCACGTGGGCCACTTTCATCGATTAGGAACGAGAGAGCAGCAAACCACCAGTCATGTTACTTCTCTCTCTCCCTCTCCCCCTCCGTCCCTCTGTCTCTCCAGGGTCCTTTGTCCATGAAGAGAGCGATATAATAGCCCTTTGAGAGCGAGTGAAGGAGGGAGGCAGGAGATGGAGGAGAGAGGCAAGGGACGAGATGAAGAAAGAGGGGGAAGGAGTAAGATGAGGAGCAGTTGCGGGGGTGGTGGCTGTGGCGTCTAGAGAAGGATAGGAGAGTTCAGGCCTTGCGGCATGGGGGAAGTGTACAGAGAGATGGTGGAAGGGGGAGGGAGGAGAGGAGAGGTAAAGAAAGACACCAAGGCGAGAAGAGAAAGTCTCAATGACAAAAGGTCGGGGCAGCTGGGCTTAGGGCGACAGGGACCAAAGGGAGCAGCGGGATAATCTGCTAAAGCCCAGAAAGGAGAGATTCAGCATGCGCGCCACCCTCGTAGGGCCTAAGAGCAAATTTGCACATAAATAAGGAGCCAACTTTGCTTTGAACGGGAGGTCGAGGGAGAAAGCATCAGAAAGAGGGAGAGAGAGTCAGAGATACATAGCAAAGCGTTGATGCCATAGCTGCCTGCTGGCTGGTCGCAACCGGACCTAGACAAAGTTCAGCATTTCAAGCTCCGATTTATTTATTTATTTTTTTGCTCATGTTTGAAAAAGTAAGCAAAGATATTTATCATTTATTCCCCCCCCCCCCCCCCCCCCCCCCCCTTCTCTTTTTTTTTCTTTCCCCCCTCCCCCCCCCCCTCCCCTCCCCCCTCCCCCCCCTTCTT
>VOQK01005674.1:7764-23697 GCA_015052645.1 Benitochromis conjunctus
TCTAAACTGGTTTTGGAAAGATGACACATTACCTGCTTTTTTCTTTCTAAACTCCACAGAGAAGTTTTATACTCATTCTGGATGTGATGTAGTTGCTCTGACGAAGTGTGCAATTTATCCTTATATTGTTGTGGATGTATTTATATTCAGAATGTGCTCTTACGTGTGTGTCAGCTCTGATAAGGACTTATTCCCCTGCGAGAACTCGTAATTTATTCCAGCCCTGGTGAGCTTAAACTAACTCTTTAAAATCACCAGGGGATCACATCTCTGAACCTACCTTTTCCTCTTAAGGTGCTAATTACTCCCCTGTAATGAGAGTAATCAGCACTTGAAGTGATGTTACATGGGGAGTGCTTAGTTTATGATTGCCAGTATCGCCCTATGCATCTTTAAGCTCTCAGTAACAGGCTTAAGAAATGAACTGCTTCACTGGAGCAATCAGATAAGGGGCATCGTATCTTGAATATTGATGACAAACTAATGTGGCATCTGGAAACAGGTCGAACACAGTTCTGCACAGGATAAAGGTGCAGAAACCGGTTTATCTCTGCAGAAATTAAATTTTTATACATTTTATGTGCAGTGCAGGATATACAGTAAATGTGTTTTTATGAACCACATATATGACTCCGGTTTGACCAAAAACCAGAGATGGCAGATAACTTAATTCCCTGAAGTCGTAGAACTTGATCACTGTTGTGATTTCTTTTAAGATTACAAAATAAAATGAAGATCTGATGTTATTTTAAACTGCTCAAAGGAACGATGAACAAGCTAAATCAAGAACTATCAAAGGCCATAGTTATATTAGACTATATTCATTTTGTATTGTTGAAGGGGCACGATCTGACACCAGCGTGATGGTGCTGTTTCTCCAGCATCATCACTGAAACTGACCAAAGCCAGGGGTACCAGTTGTTGCCCAGAACTTCCTCTCTCCAGCTCTTTTTTGGGGACCTAATAACATTCAAAGCGAGCTGAGAGGCATAATCTCCAACATATCCCGGGTGTCTTCTACAGTCTCCTTCCAGTTCTGATCAATCCTGATTAGATACTTGAACCACATCAGCAGGCTCGTTTCGATGTGAAGGGGTTCCTCCCAGGTGACCGAGCTCTTCATCCTGTCTCTAAGGCAGACAGAGGAGGAAGCTCTTGTATCTGCCACTTGTATCTTCAGCTTTACAGCCCACAGTTTATGATCATAGTTGAGGGTAGAAATGTTGACTGACAGGTGAATCTGCAGCTTCACCTCTTCCTACACCACACTGAAAATCATTGTAGATGCTGCACCAGTCCTGTCAATCTCCCACTCTACCCTGAGATACTTGAGGCAGCAAATCATCCCCCAACCTGAAGCTTTTTTCCAGCTTTTCCAGTTCAAAAATCAACTTTTTCTCCACTAAGAAACCAAAAGAAATGGAGATTGAAATGACATAAGCAACTGACTCTTGTGAATAAAACAAAACAAATCTTTGAAACTAAAGAGTGTATTCATCAGCTCATCTAGCTATGATCCTATATGAAAACCGCAACACAAATGTAAATGTGTTGAGCATATTGTGTGCTCAGAATCAGCTGTCCTTGTGTGTGGTGAGTTTATCGATCTCTCCTGTTTGCTGACCATGCTTGGTTGAAAGTACCATGTCTGACCTATTCACCCACCACAAACCGCTCCGGTTGCTCTTTATGATTCTGCACCTGACTGCCAGTATCTTTGTGGTCTTTTGATCTATGCACAATTGATTTTTAACCCAGTTGGTGAGGTTTCATTATTGTGAAACAAGCATAGTGGAGCTTTGTTGAGCACATCTTCTGTTTGTTCATGCTTGTTTTGGCTCTTTGAGGTGCCTCAAGGACAGCCCAGCTGCTCATTATTAGTGTGGAAGCAAAATTAGGGGTAAATGAAACTCTATGAGATTAAGACTTCTGAATGGAGTGGCCATACCTGCTGTAATGTGTCCACCTGTTCTCCACTGGAGGTTAAATGTTAGGTTTTTGAGTATTTAGGCATCTTCAAACATTTTTTTCTTTTCTCTTTACACACCTGTGAAGTTTTGTGAGTTCAGCCTGCAGAGTTGTGGTGATTCTGAATTTACAGAATATGCTCACAGACATAAAATAGTTTTTAAACCTCAGTTGTAGTCATTCTTGCTACAGTAAGTTTCTCCAGCACCAGGTTTTTCCATTATGACATACAGACACAGACAAAAAAAAATAAAAAATGCCGCCATTCTGTTCATCAAGGTAGTTAAAAAGAGGCTCCAAGTAATCATCTTCTTTTCAAGAGCTGACATAAGAAAGGGAATTGAAACCTAGTGGGTACAACAATCACCACTCAGTATAAACAGATGAATGTGAACACGGTGATTACACAGCGGTTGTCTCCTGTTCAGCAGAAAGACACAACAAACATTTTATGGATGTCACTGGATTTTCATAAATCTTTGTGTGTAGCTGAGTCACGCTGCTCCAGAGACAAAGAACAATTCAGCGTGATCGTGAGCTGGCACTGATAAAATCAGCACTGCATCATGCTGTACTGTAACACTAAACACACCAGTGATCGACCGAGCAGCAACCTGGAGAGTGGGAAAATGAAGTCCCAAATCCTGCTGTTCCTCTAATGTCCACTAGAGGCTTCAACAGTAAGTCAGTCCCCAAATACTGTCATGTTAAAATGTCCAACTTTACAGTAGAAATAAACAAGTTTACAGCTAAAAAAGAAACTTGGTAATTGGTTTTGGTCATTGTGGGTAATTTCCTCCTTCATAATTACTGTATATGATAAATGTACATAATAGCCTTTTCTAACTTACCTGTTTAAATTCTATTACACCATAAAGTTGGCATTATTAGGAATGTGGCCTATTTGACTGACAGATGGATGGTGACACAGGTGGTTGTAGCTAGCTAACTAGCTGTCTGCTAGGATACGCATCAGATAACTGAAGTCACTGATCACCAAAGTGTTTGTGCTGTTGGAGCCTTTTTGATAATTTTTTATACAATTACACTACCAGTAAATTCAATTCCGTTTTATTTCTTTGGCACCAAATCATGACCATAGTCACATTTTATATTAAAATAAGATATTCAACACCTTGTATGAGAGGAAATAAATTTTACATTTGATTCTGGTTTTAACAGGGAGCCAATGAAGCGAGGCCACTATGGGAGAATTATGGTCTGTATTTCTAGTCCCTGTGGGTACTCTTGATGCAGCAATGGAGGGCTTTTCTGTGAGTTTTAATTGTTTTTACTTATTCGTTTAATGTGCAAATATTGATAGACATATTCTGGTATAAAAACGAGTCCAAGATTCCACACAGTGTTTCTGGAAGCCGAGGTAATGCCATCCAGAGTCAGTATGTGGTTAGTTACCATTTTTTAAATATCTTAGGGTTAAGGACAATAACCTCAGTTTTATTTGAATTTAGGAGGAAACTGGACACCATCCAGGTCTTCATGTCTTCAAGACATTCCTATAGTTAAAGTAGTTGATTTGAATCACCTGGCTTTGTAGATTGATAAAGCGGGGTATCATCTGCATAGCAGTGAAAATGTATGCAGTGTCGTCTAATAATATTCCTCAGAGAAGTATGTTTCATAATTTCAAAATTATGTGAAATTCTAGGATTTTACTTGGATGATACTGTATTCAGCAGCTATTTGTGTCTGTCCATTGCATTCATATAGTTTGAGGATGTCGCTTGCTAACTGTAGGACCCAACACTGTGCTCACTGGTTTCCACTTTATTTATCAGTTGCACACTCAAAGACACAGTCTGCTCTCAGTCCAGACCTCAGGCTCTCTCCTCCCCGCTCATCTCTTCCTTCATTATAACCAATCGCCACCACCTGTGGCCTCACCTGCCTCCCGGCACCGCCTCCTTGAACTCACTGCACCACTCCTCCCTTGCAGCTGAGCCAGGGACCACACTAACCTTTTGCGCTTTCTGATTATGAGTGAAATTTGGAGTCTGACACAGTGCATGGTGAATCTTTGGCAGGCGACACCAAATTGTGAGACAGATTCATAAAATCATGTGAGTTCTACTCTGGTATCCAGTTCAATTTTATTTAAGAGCCGCCACCACTTAACAACAAAAGTCCCCTCTTTGCATTGAAAATCAAGTACTTCATAATATTACCATGAGAAACCAAACAACTCTCTTTAATCATGTACCCGACAATTTAATTTATTTCTGTATAATTCTACCGAGTTTAATTCTGATGTGGAGCCATTTATTAACAACAGCTTCTCTCTGACTGACCATCATAGTAACTGCACAAATGTGACCTTGCAGAACCACAGTGACAGTTTCCAGGACCTGGGTACAGTAATTAAAGATCTGATCTGCACTGTTTCCTTGCTGCATGTTCATTCTGGCCTAAATGACTGGGTGTTGCCTGATGTCAGATTAAGACATGAGTTTCTCCTTGTGTCATGTTTAGTCTTCTTGTTTGGCTGAGTAGGAGTAATTAGTGTTTGACTGTCTTTAGAAATGAACCGAATAGATGGCGTCATGCATCCTCCCCAACGTCCAAAGCTGCTGGTGCGGGATTGCTGATTAATTTGGACTCATGAACATCCTGAAATTAAGATTTTACAAATTACCTGATTATTTCAGGCAATTTACTCTCTCCCCAAACAAAGAAAAAGTGTTTGCATGATTTTTGCTGAGCAACAATCAGTCTGCATTGTTCCTGTCTGACGCCTTGGGAAAGCAACCCTCCTTTCTATGCTCAACTGAGTCTTCTACAAAATGCACGGTGACCTTTTAGCCCCAAGCTGCCAGGGGGAATGTTGAATGGGGTGGGGGACACGATGGGTTGGATGCATGGATGGAGCAAGAGAGTGAGGATTAAGCCAAGTTCCTTCTTTTTTCTGTAAATATTTATGTCAGGGACAGTTTAGCCTTGACATAAAACCACACATGAAATAATTAACATGTTAGTCTCCAGGCACCTGCTTGGTACAAAGAGCTTCTTGGTCACCTTTGACCCCCTTTTAAGTAACATAATTTCAATCAGAAGATAATTAATTTATATCAGGCACGTTTCTATTGGGTGTTCTGGCATTGTGATTTTTCACTACAATAAGTCTAACAGAGCAAAATACCCACTGCTAATGGTTTATATTTTTAGAGTCTTTAGGTGAATTTGTGGAGGATTTACAGCTGCAAAGACTTTTCTTTCTACTCAGAATAGAAACCTTTTTGAGAAACTTTTAATTATTTTGTGACCTTTTGTTTCTACCAAAGGAGCAATAGAAAGTAAAACTTTCAGGGTTGTGTTTGAAGTACTGGGCAATGTTGATTAAGATTGATTGTTCACTTTATAAATACATATTCCCCATCATAAGAGTCTCCTCAAATCCCCCTGAAATGGACACACTTTCTACTGATGCAGAGACAGTTGGCACTATTACTTATTTGCTACTGAAAATCTGACATCTGAAATATGGGACAATGCTAACCCACTGAACAACCTTAAAGCTCAAACTTCTTTGTATCTTTAGATCCATACAATGATCAAGGAAGCTGAACCAAAGGGAGCTGTAGCCCTGCCAGATACAAATACTCAGTCAGATACTTGATCTAGTGGAATATTTGTACACAGAAAGTGTAAGCAGTGTAAAAGAAAATGGCTCAGAAAAATGAAATAATTTAATAAAAAGTGACAAATCAAAGCAGAAAAACAGCTGTTTGGTGCCTCTCTATACTTTATGGAGGTCTTTCATTGGCTCACTTGGGTCCATTTGTCCCGTGGGAAGGGTAGAGGTGGGTGGATCACTGTATTGTGGTCATTCTTAACCTGTGAAGAAACATTTTTGTGCTGAGGGTTGTGGTCTCTTTATACAAAGGACACAGTGACTCACTGAATTATTCGTGAAGGCCACGGCATACAGTTGGTAAGTTGTCAGACCTCAACAGACTGACAGACGTGCTCGCCACCATGAGGGGAATATCTTGGGGAAGAATGGGGTTCATCCATTCAGTAGAGTTTAGAGATTTGGACTCTAAGTGCTGAAGAAGTTCAACATGTCCCAAAGACACTTTCTTTTGGTTTTTCTATCTTTATTGACTGCGTAATTCAACTTTCACAGACTTTAAAACTTGTTAGCATGTAGGTCGCCAGTTTGGAGGTTCTCGTTTCTTGCTGTAAAGGAGATTTTGTTATTGTTATTCTCAGTTACTGTTTCAGATTTTTTAATTTTTTTGAGTGAGTCAGCATTAATTGTGTCAATACATGATTGACACAATTTCCTGAATAGTCAGGCCCCATCACATCTTAAAGTCATTATAGTACAATATTATCCCAGCAGAGCATTTCACTCTCAGTCTGCAGGCTTACTTGTGGTTCGCGGAGTTTCTACAAGTAGAATGGGAGGCAGGGCCTTCAGATATTAGCTCTATCTACTCCAAGTTTGGGTTTGGGAGACAGACACTCTTGTTAAAACTGTGAGGTTTACAACAACTTTAGTAAATATTAAAGGCTGTTTCTGGGTGTGTGTAGAAGTAAAATAGCAAACAAAATATTGCGTTTAATGTTAACATTTTAACGTCGTTTTCTTTCATAAATGACAAAAAACACATGAGTTGTGAATTATCCATATTAACTAGAAGTTATTTTTACTTCACCCAATGATAGTTCTCCTGAATAGTGTAAACGCCTCCTTTCCTCCTTTTTCTAAATCTGCAGGTAGCACTTTGGAAAATCCTGACTCCTCATTTTAAATTCTGGGCTACGAGTGTTTTCAGCAAATTTCGCTTTCCCCTGAGAATTCAAACTCGGGGAAATTCATTAATTACATGATGCCTCATTGTGTAGAACTTGCACTGCTCAAACAGACCATAATATTTACTGTGAAATCCCACTGGGACTAATGAAGCAAAACCTGGAACTTGCACAAATCTAAACACACTACCACACGCCTGGTTCTGTTTCCCATGAATAAATTGCGAGGCAGGGAGGAAGAAGCCGAGCGGTCAGCGTGTTTGAACGGGGGGGTGCTCATGCTTTATCTGCTCGCCACATCTGTTACGAGGGGATCCAGGATCCTGGCTCTCGACGCTCTGCTGACACGTACTGTCTGCGCCGGCCGCTGACTGACAGCCGGCCTGTGAGGTGCAGAGAGACGGGGATATAACAGAAAACACGTTAAAAGCTCAGATAGATTACAAGATAAGAAAACGGCTACATTGGAGCAATTCTCTCACTGCTGGATTTCTTCCCCTCGCCTCAGTTTGGCAGCTGCTCTTTGGAAACAGTTCTTGTTATTTCTTCTCTGGTTTGATTCCTCTTTCACCGCCTCCACTCTGTGCTTAGATCTGGCACACAATAAGAGGACTTCTTTCTTAAGTCACCCTGAAGTGATAACTATCAACTTTATTAACGTTTCATTTGTGATTTTGCTCAGCTTTGCAGGATGATGATGAGTTGTAATTCTAGTACACAGTTTCCTATCATGGGTTTACACAGCACAGAGGAATGCTGGTGCAGAATAACACATTCATTGTTTTATAGATGAGTTGATGATAAGAGGAACTGCTGAGAATCCATTTGGCTGGTAATTTTATCCTCCTACAGTATCACACTTGCTTTGGTCGTCTAATGTTGTGTAAAAGAGCTGCTCATCATCTGGAGTTAGAGAACAATTACTTGGTAATGTTTATGGCAGAATGCTTGAATGCAAAATAAGAAACTCAAGAACTTAAATTAGCCGAGCTGGAACGATTCGTTAAGCCGCCGTTCAATTCATACCTCAACCTCTTAGCTGAGGCTGTGGTTCAAACCTCAGTTTTTCTTAAGAATGAAATAAGAGAACCTGGGACAGGCAGTGATTGGATCACAAACAGGAAGTGAACACTGATGTTCACTCATTAATCCAACAATCCTTAAACATCCAGTCAGTGAGTGCTCTGTATGTTTTTTATGTGCCACAGTGATATTTTCATCATAAAAATGTTTCCTGCCATTTATTTAAATCTACATCTCCTAAAAATCGTCATACTTTTTACAGGCACTGGTCCTTTGATGTGGTGAGGATAATTGAAAGTTTTGTGTTTTTCACCACAAACTTTGGTTTTATTGTACTTTGATGCCAGTTAGTCCATAATGAGGCACCTCAGCGAGCAGTTAGAATTCTCAGATATTTCAGTAATCTAAATATTTTCTGTTTCTGCAGAAAATATCTGAAATCTTCCACATCTGTAAACCAGATGTTTGTTTAGGTTTGGTTTAAAACTAAAGCACAGAAGCAACAAATGATGAAAAAACTGCCTGACTGTGAGGAAATGTATTGGAAGTTATTGTTAATCAAAGAGTTAAGGAGTCACCAGTTCATCTTCGGTTTGCTTCTTTTTGCATAAAAAGAATGAAAAACCATAATTACTGACAATAAAATGTTTTGTAATATATGTCATAGATAAAAAGCAGAGATGAGAAACACACACAGAGCCATGAAAAAAATAATTCTTGTATAAAATGTAATGTGGTCAAATATAACAGTACTGCTGAAACGGTTTGGTTGTTTGAGGGTTAAGGCTACATCAAACCTGAAGTGACCATATTCGGACAAGCTAATGCTAGCTAAGCTAACAAACAGTATGGGAGCATCACACAGAGTAACATCCAAATAAAATCCTTGAATTTCACTCATCAAAACTATCAAAACTTATTATTGGTCAGATAATTACATTAGAAATGCTCCAACAACAAAAATTCAGCCCACAGATCAGAGTTCAGGGAGTCCAGTTAGCTGAGGTGAAGCCTAGCAGACAGTTACAGCTGCCTGTTTCGCCATCCAGCGATCAGTCAAAGAGGCCACGCCCCTTATAATCCAGCTTTTAAACCTTACTACAGTTTAATCAGAAGAGTTATAAAGCAGCAAATAAGCTACAGAGGCCAAACCTGGTTTCTTTGTAGCAGGCTGTACACATGTTTATTTCTGATTCACTGTTCGCGCCTCAGGTGGACATTAGAGGAAGTGCAGCTTTTGCCATCAGCTTTTTGCTGAGAAGTGCAGAAAGCAATGGGTAAAGTCGTTTCCAAAAGCTCCAGTGAAGTTAAAGGCTGCTCGCACTCTCCTTTCAGCTCAGCCCTCGCAGCTTTTTTTTTTTTTTAACCTTTTAATAAATTAAATCTGAAGCTATGTCACAATCCATCTTTAGCCCACACGTGTGCCTTTCTTTCCTTTTCTCTCATCTTAAAATCTCTTTATTTCTTATGTAAAGCACTTTGATGGAATACTTTCTGCTCAAGCAGTGAAAGTGTGAAAAAAGATGGAGGACAAAGGCCTTTTGGGCGCGGGGAATGAATGGAGGAACCATTTTAGCTGCACTTCCGATGGATGAATGCTTGAGCACGGGGGGTAGAGCCGCGGTTCGGCACCAACCTGCTGCTGTGTCCGTTTTTCTTTTCTTCTCGCGTCTCCTAATACTTAAGAATAATGGCAGTGGAGTATTTAAGTTCAAGGTGTGAACTAAATGCACAAGAAAGTAAGAGCTCTGTGACTTATTCATCAATTTTTGACACTTTTCCCCACAGGTGAAGCCCTAATGCACGCATGCACCGCACATTTACGACAAATGGCGCTCCGAGTGTGGCTGCTTTTCCTCACAGGTGGAGCTTTTTTAGCCAGCATGCCAAGTTAGAGCCAAGATGGACAGACGTAATCATCACCTACAGGGGAGGCTCTTTGGACATGAACTTCCTTTTTTTGGGGTTGTTTTTTCCCCACCTTTTCTTCTTTTTTCACACAAAAATGAAAGTCAGAAATAGTGCAGCACAATATCTTACAATGTCTCCTCTTCTGCACTGAGAGGAAAGCAGAGGTGTGGTCCCATAGTTTCCCTAAAAAAAGACAGACACAGTCTATTTGCAGCGACTGCTTTGGACCAAGGAGGAAGTAAGGTTTTGCATAGTTAGGTCAGCATGCGGGCCAAAGGTCGTTTTTGGATGCTGGATGAATCAAGAATTAGTTTCCTTTACGTGCTTACTTCTTTACTTCTTCATTTTTTTCAGATTGCATATTCTCGTGGCTTTTCAATGAAGTCATTTGGTCAATGCACAGAAGGAAGTTTCCACAGAAAACATGTGATAATGTTTACTGATTCATCACAGCGGAGGATGAACAACCCTTCGAGTCATTGTGACCTTATCTGGTGACCTTATCAGCGTCTCGCCCTGACTGAACGCTTTAGTCAAAACTCCCTATCAGCTCCACATGGGCCGTTCCTCTCAAAGCAAGATTATCTTTAAAATGTGTATTTTTTGAGGTATGACGCTGAATCCGAGGGCTGACTCATATTGGGCGTGCATTTCTGCTTTTTCTTTCTGTTTTGATTCAGCTAATTCATCAGCCAAACTTTTGAGAAGCAGCAAAGTCAAAACAAAGTAAAAGAGAATTAGTAAATCCGTGATACAATATGCTTTTTGCATATTTTATAACATAAACAATGATCTGCTTAAAACGGACTTAGATAATCTACATCGTTCCCACACATTCCAAAATCATTATCTGATTATCTGATTGTTGGGTTTCTCTCCCTAAATGAGGGTTTTAGTTATAAAGAATCTTCACCTTACAGTTGACCTAAAGCACCTTGAGATCATGGCATTCTGAATTTGTGCAAATTCAAATACAGGATTAAAAAATACCTGAGATAGTCAAATGGTCTAAACTGACTTAAATCTTTCCACATGGGCGTTTTCATTTCTTTTGTGTAAAGAAACTAATGAGTTTCATAAGGAGGTCCAGGGTTCATAAAGAGCTGCTCTGTTGCAGCTGATTGTGTGTCCTGAGATGTTTATTATTCTTGCTGATGTGAAGTTGGTGACGATGACTGTCCAATATGTGGGTGACACACCACAGCAGTGTTGTTTCTCTCAGTTTGGTTCATACATAATGCTTTTACATGGTTGTATTCTCTCTCTGCTGTGATTTTAAAAGCCTCATATCATGTCTCTGTGTTGTTCTCTTTAAATTTTTGTTGTAATGTTACCATCCTTTCAAAAAGGCTTTGTTCCAGCTGTGCACAGCAAAACACAGGGAATGCTCTTAACTTTAACCGAAAAGCATAAAATTACATTTTGTAAACTTTCACTGCTAATGTAGACAAATTAATTCTTTTTATTCCTTACTTTAATTTCAAGATTTGTCCATTTCTGTCGGGTCTAATTGAGCCCCTCCCGGAAATCCTTCACAGGATTTCGGTTTTTCAGCCTCTGGGCTGGGCTTACGCTGAGAAAAGCTTCAGCTTATTAAAGACAATGTGGATCTTGTTAGAAAATCTGCTGTGAAGCCTTCTTTCCGTGAGGGAGGACGGAGACGTGGGAATGAGAGTAGAGGTTGCTGGTGTGGCTCAAGGACACTGACAGGGAAAATGAGTGCTGCGGGGAAGAAAGCATCTCACTGGAAAGTTTTATTGTTTTTGTAGACCAAATTTCCTCAACCTGCATCATTATGAAAGTTTGACAGTAAAAGCTCTCTTCTCCACAACGCCTAAACACATTCTGACTGAAGGTGTGCCTCTAGGGTCTATACTTGGACCATTATTGGTCTCGTACTTGTAGTTACTTCATATATCCCGGATATTTGTCATAGAGGCAATAAGAGGAATAAAATATTTCTCAAATTTTTTGAGAAGAAGAAACAGTAACATAAGAATTTGGCATGCAGATGTGTTTGACATGCCTGTTTTTGTTTTTAATATTCAGTGTTAAACTTCATGTCCTTCCAGCACGCAATTATGGAAATACAGAAATATGAAAAAAATCACGTGAAACACTTTCTGCACCAATCCTCCTCCCTCTTCCACTCACCGTAACTGCTTGCATCTGAAGGTGCATGTATTCCTAATGGCGTCCTGTGTAAAGTAATTTATGCATCTATGCATGCTCGGTCACAGCTGTGCAGGCTGATCAAAAAACAAACCTGGCTTCTCTCCAGAACCAGCATGTGCTGTGTGTCCTGTCTGACACACCGACGTGCTCAGGTCGAACTTACCCACCTTCAGGACATGTTACAGGGCTTTTTGTTGCGCAGCAGTGAATCCCAGGAAATCTGAATATCTACCACTTTCTGTCTCTCAGAGAAATCACAGACCATGAATTTGGAATTTTGGGTTCCTCTGGGTTAAAACCATTGTGTTCACTGTACTGGCTGATGACAAAATAGTAACACAAGCATGATTTTGTTCAAGCACATGTTTTTTATTTGTCTACCTACAAAAAATGTTATAAATGATAGCTTAAGAATGGCTGATACCTATGAATGTTTTATTCTTATACTACCTGACATTAGTGCAACATTTGGTACAATAGACCATCACATTTTGAAAGCGCAGCAGCAGCACTGGGTTAGGATATCTGGAACAGATCTGCAGTAGTTTAGATCATATCTGACAAATTCAAATTGTTTTGTGACTATAGCTCTCTGTATTCTACACCAAATTGTGGAGTCCCCCAAGGGTCTATACTGAGACCTGTAATGTTTTCATTATATGTGCTACCACTGGGTCACATTATACATACAATATATATAGAAATACAACATTTTATTCCACAGCTATGCCGATGACACACAGCTCTATATCACAGTAAAATTGACACATACACATACAAAATCGACAATACATGCACCTTTTTCCGTGCTTAAGTGCTTTCTGTCTAACCTTCATACACCATTCATACTCCAGTGGATGAGCAACTTGGGGTTAGTATCTTGCCCAAGGATATTTAGCATGCAGACTGGAGCAGATGAGTAGAGTAGAGGACTTTTAACGTTTAACTGACCATATGCACATATGACTTTTTGGTCTAAAGTCTAGATTGTGGGCAGCTGGAGACCTGCCTAAGTAGTCATTCCTGTTATACTTCTTTGACATCCACTTAAAGTCTGTGCCTTTGAGCATACGTAATTGGTGTATTGTAATAATAATTCTCTGCAGATGATCATCTGCATATGGTCATCAAAAACAGGCAGGCACTTGGACACTGTTTGATGATGAAATCTTGAAGGACTCCCTGTTGACATAGCTGGGGTCTGTGGACTGCAGAGATTTGAGGACCTAGGGTGTAGCATTCAGGAGGCACCAATAATCCAAAAGAAAACAAGCTTTTATTTTGCATAGCAATCCCAAAATAACAAAATCCAAATGAGAGAAGAAACAGTGTCTAATACCATGACACAGGAATAACATAGGACTGCATGTAAGGACCACACACTAGAACCAGAAATACTGACAACAAAAAGGAGTGGACTACACACAGACTCAGGGTTAACTGGAACAACAAACAGGTGAAAACAATGAAGACAATCAGCCAAACAGGAAGTCTAAAGAAAACAAACTATGAGAATAAAATGGGAAGCAACCAAAGGAGACAAACCCAAACACAAACAACAACACTCACTGATAAGGGCGAGACCATGAAGCACAAACTGATGAAAGGCGCAAACACAGAAACGGGGAGGAGAGCGCTATTTCCATTACTGATGCCAATACACCATATGAACCAAAACACAAGCTGTAGATTACTAAACACAAACTAAAGAGTCAAATCCACAAGAACTAAAACTCATGCTATGACACAATAAGTCAAAGACCAAAACCAGGAAGCATGATACCAGGTTCTTCTGACTGACTTCAGGGAGAAAAAAAAAGTCATCTCCATGGAAAAAAAGTTCATCAAAGCTGCAGGTTCATTACTTTCTGAGCCCGTCATCATCAAGTCTCAGTCTGTGCTGTCTTTCATTCTTTTCTTTGTTGCCTCTGTCACCATCGTCAGAGTCTCATCTTCTGAAAAACTTCTCGTCTCTGTACTCAGGAGTCTGAAGAAGACGTTCAGCCATCAAACTGAATAACCTGCTCTTGTTCCCGTGATTGTCCAAGCGGCAGTGGTGCACTGCATTTGGCTGCCAGATTTTGAAATGGAAGAGAATCTCAGTGATCGGGTCAGCTGGCAGAGATATGACTAATAAGATAAAATAAGATAAACCTTTATTAGTCCCACACGTGGGAAATTTGTTGTGTCACAGCAGAAAGTGGACGGTGCAAAGTTATTGTAGCAAAAATTAAGAAAAACGATGGAATAGGATAAGATAAGAATAATAAGATAATATTAAAAAATTCTATATACAATAAAATAAAATGCTACGTTGTCAGAAATTTTTTTTAGATGGTCTGAGTGTCAGTGACAAAAATAAGAGATATTTCTTTGAAACAGACGAATGATCCAAGGGTTTTTCAATACAGATGCTGTTTACAGAGCTTTGAACTGAAATTAATAAAGCAAGGTAAAATGACTGAAAACAAAACAATTTTTCATTTATAATACTAAACTATTAAAAACAGTGATGAATATCATGACGTGCATTTGTGTGTGATGGGCAGAAGTTCCAGCTCTCAGCTCAGTGGACATTTTTAGCATATTTCAGGCCCTTGTTTTAGTTTTCAGGATAATTTTGTGCCAAAGCAGCTCCAAAAAACCCACAACACACCACGAACCCTGCACCAAACAGCTGAATCTCAGCTGGTGAACATATTTAAGATATTATCAGTGGGGATTAACATGTGTTTGCTTTTAACCTGGAAGTCTTATTGAGATCAAACAGTTTTCACAAGGGAGACCCGGCTGAGGTAGCAACCAAAAGTACACAATACAGACGTACATGCAACAAATATGACATCAAATTCAACTCCACAACAATAAACACATGTATGTCTCCTTCACCTTATGATGCTTCTGAATTCAGAAATAGAGATAAGCATGTTTAGCTTTTTCTGTAAAGTATTTCATGTTTAAGGTTCCTAGTACGAAACGGCAGTTTTCCACAGATCTGTGAGAACTCAGGCACATGAAAAAAGAGACTGCAGGAGTGTATGTTGAGATTCAGTGCCAAGTAAAACAAAAGTGGTGTTTTATTTATTTTAAAGCTGGTGGTTAAAGAGCAGAAAATCAAACTAAAGGTGAACAAACCCCAAAGCTGCACAAATCAACAACGTACGGGCAGCAGGAATACAAAAAAGTCAAGAGAGGAAAGCGACTTAAAAATCAGACAAGCCAACCAAGAGGACGACAGGAAGTAAAACCCAAAACGGGATACTGAAGAAAACTTCCAAAGTAAAACTCAACAACACATTACTGAAGATGGAGGCAGACAGAAGGGAAGACAAGCAACAAATGAGACATGAATGCAGTGATCGGAATGGGACCTGAACCTGATTAAAAACCAAGAATAAAGACTAAAGAGGAGCTCAAACACATCAAGAACCAATGCAAAAGGAGCCGAGTGATAATAAAACCAAAACTGGAATCGCTCTAAAATATGCCTTCAAAATAAGAGCACAGCAGTGAAAGCAGAACAAGGCTCAGTAACCACACATGAGACTGGAAAAACACAACACTGAGGCAGAGAAAGGTCGATGTTACAACTTTATAGCTAAAATTATACTTTCCTGTAAATGGTCAATGAACGAAGCGGAGACTTTGTGCTTGCGGACATGGATGGCGTGCGTATACAGGGCATCATCACATCCAATCAGAGCAGGAACAGCTTCAGGTTCCTGAAGCCGTTTCTTGGAGTTTTTGTGCAGCCAACTTTTGGAAGACAGACTGATGCGTGTGCATTATTGCTACTGTGTGGAAAATTACTACAAAAAATGCCCTCAGACGGACCATGGCATTCACACGCACTCATGCTTGCAGGTAAAGACGTGAAGGTGCAACCAGCACTTTTCCTCCACCCTCAGGTTAAAACTAATAACCTCATGGAGACACTCCCACCTGCGCTAACTTTAGCAGAACGTCAGAGAGGACCCAAAGAGACAAAGAGAAACAAGCAAGCTAAGGAGAGGCTGACAAGAGTGATAATTGCAGAAAAAAGATGAGGCGGGGGGCAGACAGGGTGGGAATCAGATGGAT
>VOQK01005678.1:15717-37080 GCA_015052645.1 Benitochromis conjunctus
GCTCTAGTAGTAAACCATACAATTTCATATTGTGCCTAACTTGTTTTGCAATAATCAATTTAAAAAAGAAAAGGCTAACTTACCGCCCCTGATCTACACGTTTCCAATTATATTAAAAAGCACTACCCCGAGAAAGGAACCCATGTGAGCCTGAATGCTTTCCCAGCCTCACACCAACACCATACTTTTACGCTCTGGAGCAAGAGGATCCCCCTACCTTATCGTCCGCACTGAAATGCAGTATTTCCACATTAGATTCCACATGCCCCTGACATCGTCAGGACCGATTTGGCTTGTTTAAGTTCTTGGATGAGAGACCCAAATGTGTTTAGGCAACTCAGAGCTGGAAAAAGCCTGCCTCAGGAGAAGCAGCATCCACCCATGCCACTCCTTCTCTCTCTCTTCACTTGACCACAAAACATGTACTAGTCTTTGCTTGCTCCTGACAAAAAATGACTAATTTTCCCTCTTGTAGCCTGGGTTGTTTCAGTCACTGCTCCTTTCTGAGTTCCCCTTTATTTGTTTCTTTATTCTACATTTGCAGAAGTAGACACAAGCTGTTCTTGTCTGAGGAGAGCAGAGCAGAGACTTATCCAGCATTACCAAGTAAGGCCAGCTTCAAAGTGGACCAGACAGGGAGGAAAATCCCTTCTTGCTTTAGTGTGTAACACTAGCGAGTGTTCACATTCCAGTAGCTGGCTGCAGCCCCTTTTCCTCAGTAGCTTATCTTTTACTGCTGCCACGCTATTCCTCCTCTAAATCATCCCACCGGCTCAGTACGGGATGTGCAAAGGTTCAGGTATTGTTTTCTCCTGTGGTGTCAAGTCTCACTGTTTTTCACAAACTCAATAGATGGTATCTGACCTGAGGGTCGTGAAACACGCTGCAGCTGAATGAGGGCATGCGATTGTGTTGGTCATGCTACAGTGGGCGTGAGGGGCGCATTTGTCAGCCATCTTTAAACAGCAGTAAGAGGAAAATAAAACATCAACATGCTGAGTCAGTGGAATGTAAAGAAAACGTTAGAAGAAATACATTAGATAAAAAAACCTCTTTGCTGTGTGGTATTTATCATCCGTCTCATGAGAGGCAATGCACCAGGGTTTACTGTTCAGTTAAGCAACTGAGTTAACTGGACCAAGTATTCACAGGACCAAGCAGTGACAGCTATGGGAACCCTCCTATTTTCATATTTTGAACAGCTGATTTACTGTAAAGACTGTTGCTTTGAGTGCAGTCTGGGATTAGCTGCAGCTTTTTAAGCATCACGTCTTAAACTGCCATGGCTGGCAGTAATCTTGTGCATGCTTCAAGAGCATTTAAAAAGCAAGATAAGGACGGACGTTTTTTTGTTTGTTTTTTTTAAATTAAGAAATAAGATTTAGCCTGTGTAGCTAGATGGAGAGAATGAAAAATGTCATGTAATAGAGCTATTAAACAGGAAGTAAAAAAAACCCTGCCTAGTTACATTTATGCCACTAATTCATATTTGCCAGTGTTAATGCACTCACGCACACTTATCAATACATAAATATTACTAGGCCTGATCTCAGATGTCTTTCTTGTGTAGAAACGTCAGCAGCTTTTCCACACATGACACTGACACCTTAAATTGCAATCAGAGTAAGGGTTGCGTGTCTGGAAGGGGCTTTAGCTGCGAACAGCTGTGCAGTCTGAAAATCCTCCAGCTAAAGAGAATGACAGAAAGGCGGAGAGGTGCTCCGTGTTCCAGCAAAGGAAACTTTGAATGCAGGGTAACTCGTGATGCTGACAAGCCACAGGACAAGACAAAGACTTGAACGAAGCTCCACTGAACTCATTAGCAGAAAACTAGCCTACATCAATACACGTTTAAATGCTGGTTATTAGCTCTTCCTCCTGTCTAAAAGAAGACTGCCAAAGCTCTTTACTACTCATTACTTTGTCCTTTCTACAGTCTTCTGAATGAGGACTGTAGATTTTGTTGTCAATGTAGACTGGGGTCTTCATTTGAATGGCTCTTTTTCACACAGTATGGACACTAGTGACATTTTCAGTGTATGTGTATTCTGCCATACATGCATGCTGTTTTTATCCTAGACTTGGAAACATAAAACCATCGTTGAACATTAATGATCATTGCTACCTGTTTGTTTATCAGAATATTATATTAAAAATCACATAGTCATTTTATTTCAAATATCAATAGTTTGCTGAAGAAGTTCTCATTCAGTACTTGAAAATTACATCTATAATCTATCCTTTGTTACAAGTACAAACATTTGAAATGTATTTGAAAATGAAATAAGACACCTTGGTTTGTTGGTTTTGTAGCAGCATATTATATGGAAGTCTATTTCAGTTTGATTCATGTATTATAAGGTAAAGAAGTTATTAGAAGTAGGCAGCATCTGCACTACAGTATTATAGTGTAGTGACCTAAACAACCATAACAGCTAGGCATATCAGCTGCTCCAAAACAAGCTGCAGCTGCATGTAAACGATACGCTGACACACAGTAAAGCAAATCCTTACAGTGACCATTTGAGACCTTTGCCTTTGTTATTTTAGATGTTTAAGAATAACCAAGTATTTCCACTCCCCGCTGGTCTCTGTGGTCTTCCTGTATGAGCACTCTCATGGCTGGGTCACCTATCAGGAGTTAGAATGAATGCTGATACCAATGCTACGGTATAAAAACGTCAGTGAAAGATGTGAATTATCTGCTTAATAAAGACTCACAATATTTCAATTAAATGAAGAAACAAGAGCAGAAACAGATGAAAAATGGCAGATATGATTAATATGTAATGCAAGCCAATCAACAAAAGGGAGAATGAGCGGCTACAGGCAACAGAGATGTGAACCACAGTGACTGCAGCTCCAGGCTCGCACTGCCACACTTTGTACACATTCACACAGCAGATTGATTTGACAGGGGCTTCATACTTTGATGTTTCCATTTCATGCCATGAAGAAAATCACTGAAAGAGTGACTGATATCAAACTGACCGCTACGAGCCATATCTGCTACTGGGTGGTGCAGTCTGGGCGAACAAGCTGCTAGTGTATCAGCTTAAAAATTTTCACTCGCAGGCCTGACAACACCGCAATGTCCACGCTCTAATTTTTTGATCAAAGTTGCATGGTCACTCAGTACAAACGTGTATCCTGGTAGTTCACAAATAAAGTAGCTATTTTATTAGCCAGATGTTTTCTTAGCTTCACTGGCACATCATGTCAGAAATTCTTCAGTAAGTCCTTTTCACTGTCAAGTCCACAAACAACGATCACAGATCCATTATGCTACAGTCCAGTCACAGCAGGAAAACAGATTTTAGTGACTGTAGTGTAGTGTAGTGACCAAAATAAGAGACTAAACACAGAAAGCCTGAAGAGTTCTTAATGGCAAATTGCAAATGATCTGCGAAATCCAGAATCTAGACAGATGTATGGAAGAGTTACAGAAAGCCCTTTCAGTAAGCAGATCTGATTAGATGTAATATTATGTAACCTGTAATTACACAGCAGTGCATTAGTGCACATGGCTTGACTAACTCAGTAATCTTCAATGATATTTATATGTTTGGGTGGAATATACAGTATACTGCCATCCAATGAAAGGTCTTACTTCTTTCAGAAAGATAATGTCAAACCACATTCTGCATTTATTCCACCAGCATGGCTCACTAAAACGCCCAGGTGCTAAACTGGCCTGTGTGCAGGCTAGTTTTGAAACAAAATATGACAAATGAGGCGCCGAACTGCCAAACAGCCGAAGTCTTACATCAAACAAACGTGTTTTGCTTTTAAAGCGATAGCGCTCGGTCAGTTCAGTTCCCAAACACTGATTGTGATTAAAAAAGGTGATGCAACACAGGGAAAACACACTTTTGAAAAGTGTGGCTGGGTTCAAACTGAAATGAGCATTTATTTTTCTGTAATAATAAGCTTTTTCAGTTTCAATATTTCATTTGTTGTCTTTGTTTTTTATAACTTATTGTTATTATTTTGAATTTTGAATGCATTACAACTTTCCTAAAATCACCTTAACACTCTAATATTAATGTAACTACTATTAATGTAACTTTAAGTTGTACGAACTCTCCTATTAATGTAACTTAACAGTGAGTGTTAAACACTCAGCTTATTTTTTTGTAAGTCTAAATAAAAAACAAATAAAAAAACAACTCCAATGACTTGGGTGAGTAGGTAAGAATCAGAAAAGCATCTGGAGATTTATCAGGATGCATCTGAATTTGCAAATGCCACTGGGCAAATGCCACTGGGCTCAGTCTTAGAGGGACCACAGACTTGCCTGATGCCTTTAGGATTGCTTCTGATGTCATGCATGTAGTGAAACCCACTCAATCCAGGCCACTGTGAATGTGCAATATTAAAAAGCCACTGCTCTGCCTGCTAACATCAGATACAAACACTATAATCGGATGAATCCTTTCGGAAAGAGCTAAAGTCTCAGTCTTTGTACGGGCGAACTGAGATGCATACAGGAGCCACTTATATGACCATCATTCTGTTAGGACTTGGCAGCTGTACATGTTGGGGCTCAGGTCACATCCACACGAGGAAAAGTGGATGAGGAGGTAAAATAAAGTCAGTGAGTGTGGATGATGAAAGAGGTGGGGGAAGGCTTGTGCGTGTGTGTGTGTGTGTGTGTTTGGACAATTTCACGTTCGATTGAAGAGTTTTTCACCTCGCTGTTTTATATCTATTTCTCAGTACGGCACAATCACAGGTTTTCTGTCCCATCAACACAACACCCGTTATTGTCGTCCACAGGTATTAGAACACAGATAAATCCATTAGGAGACACTGGGCAAGAGTTGAAACATTATCAGTAAGGTCACTGATCTACTGGAATCAAGGGCACAGCGCAGACGCTAAGACGAACCACCTTTAAAACTGAAATGGGACGTTAAGTTGTAATGTAAAGGCTCCTTAAGGCTCTATTTCACTTTCAGATTAAAAAGATGCATTGAATTTTCTACACATAAGTGAAAACTCTTTGGAGCAGCAAACAGACAGATATAGCATATTACTGATTGCTCCATTTGAACAGACTGAACAGTGATCTTTGTATACAACTTCTTATTGACCCAAGCAAAGAACTGCAACTCATTACTGCCTGGCTCCCAAAGCAGAGCTCAGAACCTGACAGCAAATGAAGATTTTCCATTTACACCAAACTCCAAAACAACACTGCTGTTGAGTCTGGCTCATCCTCAAGCTTAATGAAATGTGTCTCCACCAGCCAATCACTGACTTGTATTTAAATGGAAAACACTAGAGCATTAAGTCATGGGGTTGTGCTATTTTTTTGTGGGAATGGGTGGACTAAAAAAAATTATATATATATATAAAGACGGCCTTGAGGTGTGTAACAGTCCATCCTTTTAGATGCTCAGCTCCACATCACCCCTTTGTTGAGTCTCTTTTCACATGAACCGATGCCCCATGGCAGTCTTTCTCATTACTTTGACAAAATGAAATAAAACAGAAGAAAAAAAACAAACAACAAAATTAGCTTTGAAACAGAAATGTCAGTGATTTTGTCTGTATTATCATACAGTGTAAAAGTCATTTCATTTCTCGCATTAAATGGTATCCTGCTGGTGTAATAGATCATTAGTAGCCAGACTAAAAGCCAACAGCTACGTTTCTGACAGAGAAGTCATCATTCTTCAGTTATTTCTGCAGTTCATTTTGTATTAGCTTAAACATACACATCTTTAGCCTGCTGTTAGTATTTTGGGGTAAATAGCAACTTTCTCACACAACATAAAATTGTAAAAAATATGCTTTGGACCAATGATTAAAACAAGTTGTTAATGTTAACATGTTATCTGTACAGTCTCATATTGTGCTGATTTATATGAACACAATGGAAACATGGAAAGGTGTCTTATGTGTTCAGGTTCCCAAAACACATTCAGCTATAGGACAGGGTTATGTGTGTAAACTGCAACACAGGACCCGGGAACATGGATAAAAACATACAAAGAAACAAAATTACAAACTTTTCCAAAGAGCTTGAGTTTGTATTCATCTCGTTCTAGTTGGAGCTGACAAGCACACGGCAGGGACAGAGTGAACAAAGACATGGCTCAGTCAACACTTATGTCTATACTGGTTGTAGCTGTCAGAGGCAGTTATAAGAAGTGTATTTCAAGTAGTATTTCACCAATGATAAAAACAATCTACCCTCCCTCTCTCCCTCTACACGCAGAGGGAGACTATAGAGAGAGAGCGGTCCAACAGGACTTACAGCCATCACGGAAACAAATAATTGGTATGATGAAATAGTTTTTTCTTCTTAATGGGGACGTTAAACTAAAGCAAACAATATTAATCAAAATAATCTGATTGTATTCTTTTAATTCAATATTGCATCTCTATGAAGTTGCCCATGTTTTCCACACCGTGGCCTCCAGGGTGAGACATGGGATTTCCAGCTGAGCAGTACAGCTTCCCATACTGACTGTACAGCCAGTGATGTGTGAATTCTCTAAAATCCTACTTTAACCAGCAGGAATTTATACATGTGTTTTTGTACAAACTGTTTAAAATGTGTTAATATAAAGTACATAAAGGTACACGTGGATATTGTTGTACAAACAAAAATAAACAACAACAAAAGACCCCCAGCTCGATGCAATACTGGGGCTGGACAAAGGACCACAGAGCGCGTGCCTCCTCATGCTGCCTGAGCCAATAACTATGAGTGGGACCACACATACAATGGACTGAATACTGCGCTGGAGCTTGTCCGAGGCAAACCACAACAATAGCTCTCCCATTCAGACCAGCTGACCTCGCTGACACGTGGGTCCTTTGTCTCCATTTCATCCTCTCTCAACATAAAAAAAGCAGAGAGGGTGAAAAGTGGTCGCTGTCTGTCAGCCATGGCTGGGTCAAACATGACACTTTATATTCATGTGGGAATTAAAATGGGAACTAAAAGGCAACGCATATGATTACATTTCCGCAAGAGGTACTCACTCTTGGCATGATGTGACAAAACAGTCTTTCTTTTAGCAAGCTGGCTTTTTCCCTAGTCATGGAAAATGTGAAATTCTGAAGTCTCATAATGAATACAGCGAGCACCTTACCTTTTATAGAAGCCATGCAGAGGCTGTAGACACAGGAACTGCCAGTAATCCAAACAAAAAGCTTTGAACTTCAACATTTTGTCAGCCAGTTAAAAAGGCTTAAATTAAAAATGTCATTCTGCAGGAATCCTGAGAAATAATAAAAGAACTTGCTTAAAAAGAATGCCTTACATTTAGAGGAACAAAACAAATCATGCACGGTTCAGACTGTATGTCAAAAACACTGACACCCCACATGGTACAGTCCCATCTCAGCGTCTGCCTGTGTGTATCTGGGCCACATGGAGGGGGTTGAACCTGCATCCCTCTGCTGCTGCCTTTGTTAACGCTGAGTGGCCGTCTGCAGTCCTGTGCTGCCTGTATGTCCAGTTATAAGCTCCTTTTGGTCTGATAGAGATGTCAACCACTAGACACCATGGATCTATCTGGAGTTCCTGAGCAAAAGGTTTAGCTTGGCAATCTTATGGTGGATTCAACCTACTCCTTCCCACCATGCTCAATCTTTTCAAGTCAATCGATAGCAGAGAGGGTCTCTGTTTCCATCATTGCTACTCCTCAGAGTTGAGTTACAGCTGCTCCTATTGTCTAAGCAGCCACACTGACAAGGTCTGACTCTGCTGCGCCTCGCTGGGCCAACAAAGCACACAAAGGCCTCCCTCGGCGGCCGTATCAATTAGGCTTTATCAGATGCTGCACAGCCTGCACCAGCCCAGCCTGCTCAGGGACAGGCTAATCAGCAGCAGCACATGGTGCGCAGAGGGGCGAGGCAAGTACCCATGAGGGCCAACCTCAATCACGTTTTGTGCATATAAAGCCTGAGCTGGTTGCCAAGACAACTCCAAACACAGGATATACAGAAAGTAATGGACCCTTGATGTGAATCTTTCTCACTGACTGAAGATGAGAGGTGGGGGTCAATTTCAACAGTTCGAGTCTTTTAACCAGAAGCTTTCCAAGAACAAAAATCCCCAACCAAACAAAACATGTTCCATCATCAGAAACTTCTTACGTACAAATTATTAAAATGATGCCAAAAAAAAGAGAAGAACGGACGAGTCACGTGCATGAATGACGAATACAGAAACACCATCAACAGCTTATTATAACATGTGTTCTTCCAAGTACAAATCTACAACCTGCAACGGATCCTGGTGTTCACATGTCCCTTTTTTTACTCCACAAGTTTTACATGGAAAAAGAAACAAGGGAAAAAAAACATTCCTTTGACTCTTGTCAACACATCACCAGGGAACAATACTTTCATAACCACAGAGCTTTATAATCAAAGAGATGATTTGATTCGGATGAAATAAGTGAATCAGTTTTATTGTAACCAGTGTGAAACAAGTCTCATGATCACTCTCTGTCTAATACAGATATCCCTGTTGGATGGGCGGTGTTGCTCTCTGCCATGATGATTCAGCTGTCAGGAGCATCCTGTCAGCCAGGTTTAAGACAATCACTGCTGCAGCTTTCAGCTCCAGCTCCATCGGCTCACAGAGCCACAGAGTGGGCTGGGTGGGGAGCCACACGGAACGATACGGCAATTATTCAGCCTGGCAAACAGCTTTGAAGTGAGAACAGACAGCATTTTGTAAAAGGCTGTGAGTCATGAAAAGAGCAGAGAAAAGTTTACAGTAATGAACAGTACACTGAGGTACGATGCAGCAAACTCAAAATCCAATCCTATTCTGTGTGTTGTGTGGCTGAGCCAGTTGTTAAAAGTAAAACACTAATGACTTAAAAGCAGCATTATACTAGAACAGAACCACCAAGTAAACAAACTGGCCAGCTAAGCTTGACAGAAATGTTAAAGGGGCTCTCCGGTGAATTTCTTCCTCTCTTTAATAAAATTGAGCGATTTAGTGATTAAATAAGACCTCCAAAGACATCCAGGACAAATTTAGCTTGTACGCAGATGCCGATGGTTTCAACACCCTCCTGAATCAATGCACCATTGTAAACATAATTTTACATGTTAATTAATAAAATAATATGCACTGAACGCTTTAAAAAAAAACAGATTCCCCTTCATATGCCTACCAGGAATTTGGCAGGTGGGCAAATGGGCGGGTGTGGGTGTGTGAGGTTTTGTGGAGTATGGGCAAGCCCGCAATTGGCTTGCCAACAGAAAACATGTGGGTCCATGTGAGGCTCATGAGCCAATGCAGTGTTGCCCTTTTGGGGCCTAAAGAGGTGATTCTGAGGGCCCTACACTGGTTCTTCACACAAAAACACAGAGAACCCATGTGGGGACAATGAAGGGAACCCCATACGGGGCCCTTGGCAGTTTTGCCATTTTGAGCCCCAGTGGGCACTCCATACTTGCCCTTATTGGACACAAAATCCACATGAGAGCCCCTTTGGGCTTGCATGGATCTGGTTAAATCATCAGTAGCCATTTTTAAACCCCTTGCAGCTTCGTCTTTGTGGCAGTACTACCCAAAACGTGTAGACATTGGAATATTAAGCTCCTATCTCTCATCACCAAAGTGACGTATATAAAATAGTTTTACAAAATGCTGAACCTGATGTGTTAGTCTGACAGCCAAACTGAAATGTGCTGTCTGAAATGCTTGTTTGAATTCAGGAGCTAACAACACTGCAGTAAATGTCACTGTTTTATTCAATGCCACAAGAGGTCAGGTTATGGACTGGGCCACACATGTTCCTCTAAGCTTATTAAGGAGCAGTGAGGGGGGTGGGGGTATGGTGGCAGCACATTATTGAGAAGTGAGATGCAGTCAGATGGGAGCCCATCTATCATGTGGTTCTCTAGAGCCTGAGGTGTGTAAGCAGACAAAGTGAGATGTCACAATGCCTTTTCACCGCTCACAAGGTGAAGACAACAGAAATCCCACACCAGGGTTCTTAATTATTCATACACAGTATGTAAAAATACAGACTTCTGTACAACTCATGTTTTTGGACATGTGATGCTAATAACACAGACTGACATCTTCTTCCAGTGAATATGTTACAGTAGTGAAGGATAGAAAGTAGATTCTGCTGCATTAGCTTAACTGGTTACCGCTCTTCCTGAACCCAGCAGTAAGCTGGAGTAAAATGAGCTGGAGGAAAGCATTATGGTAATAACTGCAGACTCCATTTGGCACCTGGGGAAGGACAAGCCCTTCACTCCAGCTGAGCTTCTTTAGTTCACAGGCTTTAGCTGTCTCAGAAACAACATACCCAATGCTACAACACCAGCAGGCCATGAACAACAAGCAATATGGGTATCCTATTCACTGTGTTGTGAACATAAAGATTCCCACAATACACTGAATATTTCTGAAAACCACAGAGTAAAATGCACAGTGGCTAATGTCACATTTGTTAAAAGGAAATTCTGGTAGTTGTCCACCAAATTCATGATTTCAAAAGCATATTATGACTAATTTGGTCTGAGAGGTTTTGAAATTACACACCACAAAGTAGTTTCTTTTTTATTTTGTGTCCACGACAAATCCAATACCATGACTACCTCCAACAAAACACAAGTGTGAGGTGTTATCACCTTTTACTGACAGAAGGATTTTCATCCCAGCGTACAGAGTGGATCTTTGCAACACATATGCCCACATCTGGACTCAGATGTACAGTATAGACCATAAAATAGTTTAAGTTCATAAACCTAGCTACACTGGCCACTATAGGACAAACAACTCTGGCTGCCATTCATCTGTCATGAGTGCAGGCTATCAGTCCACTGGTTACTGTTCACTGTTTAATATGGCTGCAGTGGCAATATGCAGAGTGTCCACATCTATTTGTGAAAAACTGAAGTTTGATATGAGTCAATGAGCTCACTTCTGACCAAGTACAGTGATACTGAGGTAAGTTGTTGAGGATGTCTTGAACTTTTCTGTCGGTACATGCTGCTGTTTTTACCACTGTTAGCTGCTGTTAACAGGCATAAGTGAAACACTGTCGGACTAAATACTACGTACTACTTCCTGAATTGCTTGAAGATTGGAAATCATGTTTTGAAGATTCATCCAAACTGAAAATAAAAATCCCTTTTTGTCTTGTACCACCGCGCATAGCTCTGCTCGCTGTTCTGCAAAGCTGATTTCTAATTGAATCTGACAATATTAGAAAGTTTGGGGGTTCATCCTTTAGGTGCTCTTTCCATATGAACAAAAGTATTTTTATTTCAAACTGCAGTCCCTGCTGGATAGAACGTTATGGTAACGAAACTCTAAAGCATTAGTTCAAAGTGGCAACCACATGATGCCTACAGAAAAACTAAACATAAAAGCGAGCGAGCTGTTTGACTCAGCACCTCCCTGGCCAGTGAAAAGCTTGTTAGGCTGCTGCTTGATGAGTGCTTTGAGCTCTTCCACAAGAAATATCACTATCGAAATTCTGTCAATATTATGCAGAGGAGGAAGGCAGAGAAAGGCAACGAAGAAAGGCAAAGTCGCAGTTTGTCAAATCTGTTTCCCTGCCACTCCGGCAAAAGATGGGTATTGGAAACATACAGTGGTTTTAATTTCTTTAAAACAACCAAAAAATAAATAAAACCTCTGGCTAAACCCCTCTCCCAGCTGTCATACTATTCTGCTCATTCATTTGGCAGAACAGATCCTATTATCTTGTTTATCCTCATGGAAATTTAACGGTTTACCACGTGGTGTACATTTACTCATCAAATGCAGGTCTGAGAAAGCCAGCGAGAAGTGCTGCGGGTGAGTTTAGAGGGAGTCTGAAATTTGCATGATATGATCAGAATAAGAGTTTGATGCCTTGTTCCCCCTGCATGAGAGGAAAAAGCTTTACAGGCATGACTGAGAAAGCATGAGAGGGAAAAGACACATTTGTGCAATTATCTCAGGGCAGCACCTCAACTCTGACCTGCTCACCTCGGAGTTCATTAAAGAAGTCATAATAGGATTGCTTGTCCGATACGAGGTTTCCTCCCTGTTCACCTGCTGTGCCCGAATGCTGCGATAATTCCTCAGTAAGAACATGCAGCTCTCTCTACAGAGTGATAAACAGTCAACGCTGGCATTATCATTATCTCCACGGTCTGACACCAACAAAGATGGCCCACGGCGAGCCCCCGCGAGCCTGTCGGTACCCAGGGGACCACTGCCTGTGTAATTGCAGCTATTGTGAGGCCAGCTGAGGTCTGAGAAGGAGTGATGAGCAGAAAGATGAGAAGGTTATGTTGTGAAGGCAGATTACCTTCACGTGTGGCTCTCACTAGGCACTAAAATTGATGGCTATTTGCCTCAGCTTTAGCTCAGGCTCTGCCCACAGGATAAAGCTCTTTTCCTTATGACATCTAGAACTGAAGACAAAAGCTTAGAACAAAGCTTTGGATACACATATAGATGCATGAATTTGGAGTGTATGATGAACATTTTACCTCATGTTTGCCTTTATCAATAATGGCTGGGCCAAATATTAAGAGGTTATATCAAATAAAAGTCACAGCTAGCCATCATTTATTAACTGCCAGCTACAGCTTACAGCTTTTGCTATATCAAGTAAATCCTGTAGCTGTCGCTTTCGCTTGATGCTGTTTGACATTTGAAGCTCAAGAGAAAAGGCTGACTCATTTCATCCCATTTCCATCCTGACGCCAGGGTTAACCCACTCCAACCGATTTCAGTAAAGATGGGGTTACATGTTTTAATTTCTGCTTTAATGTAATTTCAGTAATGTCATTACATTTCCAGCTTATTATTATAAATCATATTGACTGATATCGCATACTGTGTAGTACCGTGGTTAGCACTGTTGCCTCACAACATGAAGGTCTTGCTAAGTTTGCATGTTCTCCCCGTGCAGAGTGGGGTTAGATTAATTAGTCATTCTAAATTGCTCATAGGTGTGAACGTTAATGGCTCTACAGACAGACTGGCACCCTGTCCAGGGTGCATCCTGCCCCCCACCCCATGCCAACTGGGATAGACCCTAGTACCCCTCAGACCCTCAACTGGATAAGCAGAATAAGATGGGTGGACATAGTATATAATTTTTTACATATTTGAATGTTATTCATTATTGGTAATATATAAGCAACTCAAACATTTTATAATGCAGAACCTGTAAACAGCCGCTGAAGGATAAGCTTAGAAAATCTCAGCAGCTACAACATCAAAATATGAAAGTGAACATATGAATTATAAGAGTTAAAAGAACAAGGACTGAAAGAATCACGATTTCTACGAGCTCTAAACAATAAACTAGAGCGAAGCAGAGCTTTGTAAGGTATTTTAGATTCTGCAGAGGATTACCCAAAGGCAGACTGCACTATCTGTATTTTTTAGCTATTGTATGGCAGTTTCTTTTTTGGGTGAAGAAAAAGGGAGACATCCCACAGAGACAAGAGCAAGGGAAATGGCTATGAGCAATGCTCATAAAGCTGGAAGCCTGACAAAAGTTCTAAGAGTGCCTCTCTGAAGTCAGAGTACAGTGTTCCTGGTGTGTGGGACCCCCCCCCGAGCAGCTCAGTTACCACTCCAGGTGATACATAACACTCAAAGGATGTTTGTATAGTGGTGCTTCAGGATATCAGAGCTATTAATTAGGAAACTATTGTTTGGGAAACTCAAATGCCACAGAGCAAGTGGACCTGGCATCAATGTGCTTAATAGTTCATATCTGCACAAATGTCTTTGAACGAATGTGCTTGAATTTCCCGTTTTCCTTCTCTCACCCAAACTGGTTGCTGCAGATGGCCATCCCTCCCTGATCCTGGTTCTGCTGGAGGCTTCTTCCTGTTAAAAGGGAGTTTTTCATTCCCCCTGTCGCCAAAGTGCTTGCTCATAGGGTCATATGATTGCTGCGTTTTTCTCTCTATGTATTATTGTAGGGTCTACCTTACAATATAAAGCTCCTTGAGGCGACTGTTGTTGTGATTTGGCGCTGTATAAATAAACTTGAATTGAATGTTTTAAAAGAAATTGCATTTTTTTTTTTAACCCAAACAGATCACAGTTGCTAAAAAGTGACAGCAGACATTTTATAAGAGTAGAAAAAAGATGTAAATAATGAAAATAATTACTGTTACACTTAAACAGAACAGAGGATGTGTTAATTACAGCAGACATACACCAGCGTTTACTACTGAAAGCCAAAATGTCTGCTTTGATAAAAGCCTTTTCAAATTAGCTTCTTATCAATGCTTCATTATCTTTTGTATTCAATATCAACATGGTTATCAAGCGACAACGAAACGCTAAATTAATTTGCTGAAGAGCAGTGTCTGATATTTGATGGTGAATGTTTACTGGCCAAATAAAGTATAATTAAGATACACAGCTCCTAGTCTACACTAGGGTCAGTTTGCCATAATTAAATGATGAGACTGTTAGCCTGTTTTTACACCCAGCTTTCAGGCACAAATAATACAAATATAGAAAAACATAAATTATGCTATTTGTTTGAAAACTGGAAATGTGACTGATGGTATTTTCCAAACGCTTCAGGAGGAAGCTGGCTAATCTCACTTTCACTGATTTGTTCAGCCACGTCAACATGGCCGTGTTGATTAGTCAGCTGTGTCCTGAAGCTCTGTGTGTTTGCTACCTTTTATGCCTTTGGGTATCTAGCTCTGGGATTACATGACTTTGGTTTAGCGCCACAAATAAATATACTGGGAAGACGCACCCTTTAAAGATCTAACTCTGCACTCCTCAAGACTCTCTTTTAATCAGTAAGTGGAGCAGATAACACTGTTAATGCCTGAGGCAGTCCTCAGTCAGCATTAGGGAGCATCTGTGGCTCTCTCCCAGACGCTCCTTATCTCAATCGACCGCTGCAGTTTCCCAGTCCTCTGGACTGGGGATTAATATGCTCTCGGGTGAACATTAGCAAAGCCTTAGAGCTGTGCTCCATCTAGTGGTTTCCTGCCCTAAAGACTTACACTGGTGGGTAAACATAAACGGAGGTGTCCTCACACATGCCAGTGTGTTTCACCTCATGTGAGCTCACTTCACTGAGATGCGGCTGCTAAAAATCACAGACAAACTGTTTCCTCATAAGAATGCCCCTTTCTTCAATGATGACATAATTATACTGTAATTAAGAGTAAGTAACACATCAGCAGTGCAATCATTGGATACAGGGTGGTTAAATATACAGTGTTACTGCATTTTGTTGGGTCAGACCTTACATGACCTTACATGTTATAGCCCTTGTTTCAGTTTCTATTCATTCAAATTATTTATCTTTTGTTTTTATATAGAAGTGCAGTAGTCGAGTAGTTAGTACAGTCGCCTCATAATAAGAAGGTTCTGGGCTCAAACGTTTTCCCTCTTATTGCATGAAGTCTCATAGATACTCCAGCTTCCTCCTACAGTGCAAAGACAAGCATGTTAGGTTAATGCACAATTCTAAACTGGCCAGGTGTGACAGTGAGCATGAACACTTGTCTGTGTACGTTAGCCCAGTGATGGACTGGTGAGCGACCAGTGGTCCAGCGTGTACCCTGCCTCTCGCCCAGCAGGGATATGATTTATTCTCCTGAAACCCTGAATTGAATAAGCTGTTAAGAAAAGTCTTGTGCAGTAGAGCACAATGTTCAATATGAAAAAAAAGTAAAAAGCTGATGAAGATCTCAAGATGATTTTGCTTAGAAAATTCAAGGATCACAAGATCACAATCAGCAAAGTAAAAAAAAAAATATATACATTTCCATGCTTCAACATATTCAAGGAGAATTTTGTTTTTTCTCTGGTTGATTTGTCTCTGTGCTAACTTTCACTCTTCAGCTCTCTTGGATATTTAGGAAAATTAGGACTTTCACAAAACAAACATAGAAAAAACAACACAGAACCGTGTAAAGTGGGACAACAACGACCAATCCTCAGTGGTTTAAAAAATGTTTTTGAGTCTAACTAAAAGTAGACTGAAGGTAATGCTGGATTACCAGTTGGAGCACTATGAGGCCACTCACAGGGCATTTCAGTTTAATGGATGACTGTATTTATTTGGAGACAGGGGCAAGACGACAGCAGGATGCCCTGAATGACAGTGTAGCTCAGTAAAGTGCTCACAGCCTGGGCAGTGACACAACAACTTGTACAAAAAAGTGATGTTGTGGTGAACTTGCTATTGCACTTCATGCACAAGGACAAAAAGAAAAACTCAGACTGTAACACTGGATTATAACAACACTTGGTACTGGCTCTCACTGCTGTATCATATCACTTCCTGTTCCTGTTGGAACACATAGTGATGTTTTCTGTGGCTTAATCTGTAAACCATTTATTAATTACAAACTTTTACTTCATACTGGGGTCTAAATATGCCTTATCAAAGCACACTTTCTTTTGAATCACCTGAAAATTGTATTTATAGCATTCACTTATTGTGTCCTTTGGGATTGGCTAGCTTGTATGGCTTGCTGTCCTGCAGCTGATTGACCGGTACTTTCCTGCTCAGCGTATCAAATGTTTTGTTATTTCAGGGCCTCTTTAAGTGCTAATGATGCTTGTAATAAATGTAGCTTGATTTCTGGTTTAGAGACCCAAGTAAAAAAATCAATCAATCAAATAGTCCTTAAGCTAGCAAGCCCCAGTTAACTATCCCTCAGCAGTGAGGAGGAGAAAAAGCCCCCAGTACACCACCAACCTGTTCACATTTCAATTCCCCACTGCAACATACCCACCAAGGAAAAAACTGGTTATCGGTGACTGTTCTAACAAATGTGGAGACCACAGTTATCCGGGATATTCCAGTGGCCAGAGCAGCTGCCACTGAAGCAAGTTTGAAACACCTGGCTAACGATAATTGTAGTTTTGGTAAGATTGTAATTTATGTGGGCCGTAATGACACCCAGTTAGATCTGCTGCATACAAAACTGGATCCTGTGGTTCCAGTTTCAGAGATACTTGACTCGTTGATAAAGCTCAGTACGGATTCATTGTAAGCTACAGAGGGAATGGTTTTGTTAATTTAGAAGACTTTCATTTGGCCTGGAAAAACAGTTTGTTGCTCTATTTAAAAAGCGCTCTGTAAATGTAAATCTTATTTTTCATCACTGACCAAAGAAAATAGGAGCAACCCCAGCTTTCTTTTCAGGACTGTAGGCAGGCTGAGCGAGTCAAAGCCCCGTTGAGCTTTAGCTTTAAACACCAATGACTGCATGAATTTCTTCAGAAATAAAATCTGAAACATTAGAGAAAAAAATATTAACAGCATTCCCACAAGTATCACTATGTACATCGACTTTAATAACTGTTTCTCTCCTATCAATCTTTATGAATTAATTTTTAAAATTTCTCCCTCCAAACCATCAAAATGCTTTGTAGAACCCATTCCTGCCAGACTGCTCAAAGAAGGATCTCTATTAATTAATGTTTCAATATTAAATATAATTTATTTATCTTAAAAGACTATGTACCACAGGCTGTAAAGGTGGCAGTAAGTACGTAACCATAACTCAGCGTCTTATTTCAGCTGCTCTCTTTAGGGGCTGCAATAGTGCATTACCTGCCTCCATCTCCCCTATCCTTAGCATTCTCCTCTGTTACACCAACCCTCTGCGTATCCCCATACGCACCCCCCTGCACTACACCCGTAATGAAGGAATTTATGTATTTATAACAGTAATAAAAAAACAAAGAAAAGTACAAATGCAGTTAGTTAAAAACAGTCAAAGTGATACGTGACATTGTGTAAGAAAGGAGTGCAAACTGCATTAATAAATAATATGTACACTATGCATGAAGGTGTAATACAAAATATGTTTGGGAGTTATTATACAGCTTTATAGAGAACTGTAGGACAAAAAGTGCAGAAACAGCACTGGTAAAGATTATGAATGATCTTCTTTGACAGCGGACTCATCTTTGTGCTCGTCTCGGTCGACTTTAGCACAGCTTTCCATACTGCTGACATCAACATTTTAACACAGACATTAGGTGATTAAGACAATGGGGAGTCTTCATTATGCACAAAAGGTCTTCACAGAGTTTCACACTGGGATCACTACCATTAACAATATATGCTTCATTCACAAGAACTTTTTTTCCTAAGCATTTTCTAACATTCACGCTCTGATTAATGCATCAGAGAGTAACGGGCTTCAGTAGCTTGTCTACGGCAGACTGTAGCTGCCAGGGGTCAAACTACAATCCTTCCAATTAGTGGATGAACTGCTCTATCTCCCGAGCTACAGCCACCCCAGGTGGGTCAAAGGTTGTATAAAATGCTTTGACTGCTCAAGTAGAATGGAAAAACACTCTATAAGAACCACTTCATTTACAATTTACCAAGTAAAATATATTAAAAAAATACTTTCCATTTTCACTGCTATGCAGATGATGTCCAGGTTTATTTATCCACAAAGCCCGATAATACAAATCAACTAGTTAAACTACAGGCATGTCTTAGAGACATAAAGGTCAGAATGATCTCCTACTTTTAAATTTAACCAAAAATGATATTCTTTCATTCTGCTCTAAAAATCTTTGAAACATGGTGTCTAACCTTCTAACTTACTGTGGATGACATTACTTTGACTTCCAGTAACACTGTGAAGAATCTTGGAGTCATTCAAATGCATCTTGCAACCACACACTACCATCTCAGCCCAGGAAGGCCGATGAGCAGGAGCCAAGCAGGACGACGGCCAGAGACAGGTGGAAGAGTCCCACACACTGTTCCTAGAGGGCTGCACTGAGCGGTGCTAACTTTTTGGACTGTCCACGTGCCACGAATATAAAGTTGGACAACAAAGAGTCTCTGTGCTGTTCTTCAGTTTGTCCTCTTTAAGGTGCGTGATCTCATGATTACTTCTTTTTTTAGCAGATTTTTGCAGACCTTTTGTGGTATCTAAATGTAAGTTTGCAAGTTCCTCCTAAGCCTTTGGCGCCAAGCATCAGCCAAATCGAGCACAGTGGTGGAGTGGTTCACACTGTTGCCTTACAGCAAGAGGTTTCTGGTTTTGAGCTGAAAGAGACCTTTCTGTGTAGAGTTTTTATGGCTTCCTGCACCACGCAGTTGCTTAAAGTACATAGAATTAAGTACTAAATGTGGCTAAGGGGAGTTGATATTTTGAAATACTTCTGTTTTTTAAGCAAATCAGCTGTTAATTAAGGCCTTTGTCATGTTCTCCCACCATATGACAGCTTGGGGGACTTGGGGGTTCTTTTTAAAACAAAAGCTTAGGTTTTCTTTGTTTGTTTCTATTTTAAAGGGAAAATGAGGGTGTAAAAATGTGATATAGGAAATTAACAATTAATTCATAACATTATCTATAGATTTATATTATAATATTAAGAATGTTTACCATAAAATGCCATTTTAGACCTGGAATTCTCTAAAGGCAACCCAGGGTGTCTCAGCATGTCATTTGAGATTCACTGCTAAGGCTGCTATATCAGGCTGCAGATCACATCAGTTTTATCGATTCAGATGAAAATGAGCTATGAAATTGTGTTCCTAGCAGAGATAAACTAACCATCTGGTGTGACTCTCTGCCTTTTTGTTGCCTCAGGCAGGTACAACTGGGGCCTCAGTAGTCTTTGAAGTACTTGTGTGTGGCAAGTGTGTCAGTGCATTGCCACAAACAAGATGAAAGGTGAAGCAAAATGTCAGCAGTGCCAGTGTTCACACTGTCATTAGTTTAATACTGCACTGTACTTGTTAAGTCTTAAAAGCGTGACACTTGGATTAGATCAGGTTTATTACAGTGAGTTTAATGCTAAGAGGAGGCTTGGGTTTTTTTTGCTCCTTTAACAGTACCAGTCAGATTTATATGGAACAATCAATTTGTACTATTTAATTATTGCTTTTTAAAGATTGCTCAGAATAACCTTTAGTGGTTACTTTTCTCACAGTTTTCTTCTCAGCACATCATTTTTTGTGCTGCAGTTTTGACATACAGCAAACAGCCCCATATAATTGTTTTACTAATCTATATTGTGCCAAGAACCACTTAACTAAGTAAAGAGAAAAGAGAGGTTATCAGTCTAGTCCAGATAATTTCAAGTTTCTTATAAGGCCTCTTTCAGAAACCAACAAATGCTCTGATATCATTGCCTTCCCATATTGATATTTCATAGAGTTCAGAGAGAACATACATGTCAGCTTCAACTGCTGAGAATCAAGCCTTGTGTGGTGAAACCACCGATGGACTTTTTGGAGTTAACACTGGTATTTATAAAGATTTCAATATTTTCAAGAGGAGCACAAATGGTCAGATCTGATGAAGCCTTTTGGAGTGATGACCTGCTTTGTCGTTGACTAATTTTGTCATTAGAATAAGTGTAAAAGACAGCTGGTTGTTCAGACTGCAAAGGTATATTATTTTCATTATTTGAAAGGTAAAGGTACAAAGGCCAACATTAAGCTTTGTGACCTATTAGAGCTCATTTCTCTTTCAACATGTTATCAGTATCCAGTGATATTCCATCTGAGCGTACACTAATATTGTCAAAGGTGTTCGCTCATCTACCTTCACACTAATATGAACCTGAGTGGCATCCCACTCTTAATCCATAGGGTTTAATATGATTCTGGCCCACAGCTTTAGTGGCTGCAGCTCTTCTGGGAAGGCTTTCCACGATGTTCAGAAATGTGTTTATAGGAATTTGAAGGACTGTCTTGCAGTCTAACTCTAATTCATTCCAAAGGTGTTTTATTTAGTTGTCAAGTTCTTCCACACTAAAGACATCATCCATGTCTTTATGGACCTGACTTTGTGCACTGGTGGGCAGACATGTTGGAACAGGAGGAGCCATCACCAAATCTTCCCACAAAAGTTGGGAGCATGAAATCTTCCATAATGTCTTGGTGTGTTGAAGCATTAAGAGCTCATTTCACTGGAACTGAAGGGCCAAGCCCAACTCCTGAAAAATAACCCCACACCATAATACTCCCCCACCTGTACACTTGGGGCAATGCAGTCAGAAGAGTAACGTTCTCCTGGCAAGTGTCAAGGAGACATCAGAGCAGGGTCAGCTCTGAATGAGTGACTGTTGTTCCCAACCGCTTCCACTTTGTTATAAACAAAGTGGAAGCGGTTGTATATAACAGTCAACTGTTATATACAGTTGACTGTTATATACAGTTGACTGTGGAATATTTAGTAGTGAGTGTTGCAACTGATCTGAGAGACTCTATGGGCTGGTTATCTTAGTTAAGGCAAAGCTAGACAATACCCCCCATTCACTCCATGACGTCCTGGGCAGTCACATATTCAGTGAGAGACTGAGATTACACAAATGCACCACTGAATGATCATTCCTGCCTGTGACCATCTCTCTGTCCAAATCCTCCATCTAAAGCATAA
>VOQK01005679.1:8549-19173 GCA_015052645.1 Benitochromis conjunctus
TCTTATTTCTGGATTGTCTCAAATTTGTGACCCCTGCGCACTCGTTGGCTGTGTGTTGCTGGTCAGTAGGTGTGCTGCAGGAGCTAAACAGCAGGAGGTCAGACTAAAGCTGCAGGCAGACGATGCTTAAACAGGGCTGCTGTAGTCTCAGAGGCAGAAATAATCCCTCTGGGTTTGCGTTAAATCTGAGAAGTACACCAAATCTTCATCTGAGGCTGAAAACAGACCCATAACTTGCATCACTTACTCCCACAAATGTACTTATTTATGCCTCCAAGAAGTGCTGAGTTGTATTTTATTGTTAGCATCTGTTCTACGAAGCGTTTTCTTATAAGCTACAACATGACGTTGGACTATAGCAGACCTACTCTAATCTTATCTACATGTTTTACCTGCTTTGTAAAACCTACTGTTTTTAAACTAATGTATAACCATTTTGGTTTCACCCTAACATTCACCTGAAGTTTAATAAACAGCGAATGTGAGTGGTGTATTTGCTGAGTGATGCTTAGAGCTATAAGGACATTTGGACACAGTCTTGTGCATGAATTCAAATTTGATCTGTGGTGCAGTTCTTGCATGTTCACAGCAGAGGCTGTTAAAAGTCACGTGGCTTTTTTTGACATTTTATTTTCAGTTGTACACCTGCACTGCAGCAGATCTGCCTGCTGTGAGGCCTTTATTGGAACAAAAACAGGATATGATCACTAATATTACAAAGCTGTGGTACACCAGACTCATCCTTGTCCTCCTTCCTCCTCCATGCCTGCTTTTTAAGCCTTTCCCGACTACACCAACGTCTCTAAGTCTGTTGAGGCCAAAGCAGGAACTGGATCCCAGCCATGGCAACAGACCGAGGCAACACTGCTGTTGTGCAAGGTGATGCAGGTATGCATCAGCACAAACAAGGGGTGTGTGTGTGTGTACGCGCATATGTGCGGGCGAAAATGTAGAGTAGTTTGTGTTTTCACCAGTGCAGCGTGTGCACCTTTGTAATGTCCAGAAAGTGTAAAATTGCCCCCACATGTAAATTTATTTATTTTTTGACCTACTTCAGTTACACGGTCCAAACCAACAACTGGCTATGCTCACACACACATTCATGCACGCGTGCACACACACACCCTCCTGAATGACTGAGAGCAACAAATTAGTGGACTTGGACTTGAGAAGATTTAATTACTTGAGTACGCTTGAAGTCATCTCTAAATAAGGCTGCTATGGGTGGTTTAACACACTTTTGCTCTGTGTGGTCCAGCAGCTGCTGGGATCACTGGGTGGCCGTTTCTCTTCACAAACAAGGTGATTTTTTTTGTCATGAGAAAACGTCATATCCAAATAAGAAATAATGTCAGGACTTGAGCGGAATCGGTGGTCAAAGACTGGGAGCGATTGTGTAAATCACTGGGACAGCTGCTTCGTTAGGAAACATAATGATGCAAATCCTGTGCAGCACAGACGGGACAGCTCCTCACAGGTTAACCAAGACGAGGTCAATTCTCTCCTGCCACATTAAGACTCAGCACCTTGGTTCAGCCAGATCTAATATGGCTCTTTGGTCATGATTTACTAAGCTCTACTACTGCCCTTGGCAATATAACATTTGCACAGACCAACACATGAGCATGTCTGTAAATTAAGGTGATTCACTTTTTTTTTTCTCTTCCTTTTAAAGATGGTATTGCTCCATTGTGTTAACAGTGACATTAGACGTTTTTTGGACGTTTGATAATGCTAACTAGCATTTTGTCAATGAAGTGGCAACATTGCAACAATGCTACGTATTGTGACGACTGTCCACGGACAAAAACACACAAACGCCATGTACAGAACATCACAAGCATAGGAAAAATAAATTCTCGTGATTTCTACATCCGGGACCCGTGGATCTGAAAAAGCTGCAAAGTGAAAGACAAAACAAAAACAGACATTAGAGATCGGAAATGCAACGATAAAATCGACAGTCACTGCATACAATCTAAGCTATGGTTTGGCTGTGATGATGGCAATGACGATGGTGAATATGTTGAGCAAATGAGAATATGTCACTTAACTATCATGCAGAATGACTGGAAACAACAAACACACACAGCCATCTTCGCTACTCACTACATGTGTTTTCTCCTTTGATATTTACTTAAATTTAAATTGACATTAACATTGTGCAAATGTTAATTACATGGTGGTTAATACTGTGTGTGACTTTACACCGACACTGTATATGTATGTGCACAGACTGGGAAGGACATCTGAAGACTACTGCTGCACTGAAAGGTCAGAGAGATTCCATGTCACAGCATTGATAATGAGAGCCCATAGAGACGCAGCTCCCAATCGATACGTGTGAGGCTGTGTGGGGAAAGTGACATTTCCAACCACACGCCAATTAGCAAAATTCATCACATTCTCTCACACACATGCATTTTAGCAAAATCTGTTTTCCATTTAATCACAGTGACAAATAACTATATACACAAGATGATCTAGGTATCTTGATCACAGATGCTTCTCTCTCTGAACGAGAAGCGGCCATATTTAAGTGTCAAATTATTAGCTAACCACTGATTGGTGATCGAGTGCTAACACATAAATGAACAAATAACAATAAACTAATAATAATAATTATAATAATAAATACTGGTTATTTTAAAGGTTATACACAGAACATCAGTGAATGAATTTAAAAACACCGACATCGGCCACTGCTGCCCCTCAGCCCCCCTGCTAGCTACGCCTGATGGTTTAAATTTGAAAATCCTAGGTGACTTCCTTTGCGAGTTATTCACAAGATTTTCAAAAAAAACATGACCTCACCGAGATTCGAACTCATCTGACATATTTACTAGTATTAATTTGAAAATCCTGCATTGCCTCGAGTTATCGCATTCACCCTATCAGCCTTTTTATGGTTGAGGGGTAACGACTGGGAGATAAAGAGAGGAAATCGCTTCGTTCTTATAGTTAGCTGCAGGGACGCTACTGGCAGGTTACTTTTACAAGCACAACTGCATTTGGTCATTTTAACACGGGACTCTAAGGGGACTAACTCATTAAGAAGGCACAATGAAGAAAGAGCCTCAGACTCAATGCTGTGCCATGAAACCTCTTATATATTTCTCATAGACATAACAGACATATACACACACACACTAAAATCCACTACATCTACCCACTAGCACACCTTTTGCACAGTTCCTCACCCAGTCAGGCATCTCTTTGGAACAAAGAAACATGACTCCCTCATTCTCTAAGCCACTCATTCGGTGTGGTATCTCTCCCCCCCTCTTCCTCCTCCTCCTCCTCCTCCTCCTTCGCCGCTTCCTCCTCCTGCATCTCTGCGGGCTTCATTCAGCATGAAGGAAGGAGGAGAAAATACAAAAGGGGAAAAGAAAAAACAAACAAAAACAAAAACGAGACAGAAAATGACAAAAATGAGCACATGGATGAGTGTCAGTGAGTGGACAGTGAGAGGCTGAGAGGTAAAAAACAGACACAGATATATATATATCAATATATCCACATGAAGGAGGAAGAACCAATACAGTAATGACTGAGAACTGCAGAAATGAGAGGCAGAGCTGTATGAACGATGGAGTGAACGTGTTTGTGAATGACATTTTGAGGGGAGTGACATTTGGAGCTTTGAGTGGAGCGGCGCAGGATCAAAGCACACTCATATCACCTTTAATGAGTCGAGAGACCTCTACTCTTTCACACATCCCGCAACAAAGCAGAAATACACACATACGAAACAGGGAAAGGCTCGCACACAAACACACAGCTTAGCAGCTTCTCCCCTTAGTGTATTTTTAAATATACTTGTGTGTGCTTATGCAAAACATAGAGATTCACCTTGGTTTTGTGACTCTGCTCTGTACTAAGACCAGATCCGGCCGTGTGGAGCTCCTTCGATACGACGCACAGGAATTCAGCTTGGTCCTCTGTTCCGTAGCTGTACGATGAACCGATGTTCACCATCTAGGAAGAAAGAGATGCAGATGCAGAGAGATATACAGAGCAGAGAGGGACAGAGACAAAGACACAGAGTGAGTATCATGGAGAGTTCCAGCAGAGGAGACAGAAAGTGGAGATCCCATACGAAGGAAGGGTTCTTTCGCTCATGCATGGCTGGGGGACGGGGGAGGACGCAGCAGTAGATCAAGCGTTGTGTACTTGTGGGAAGAGCAAAACAACTGCGGGTCAGCTCTGCTGAAAAATATGTGCAAATCATAGCTGTGCAGCATGCAGGGGAGCCAAGTGCTAAAGCAGAGGAGTGGGGGAGGGAGACAGGGTCTGTGTGTGTTGTAAAGGCCTGGCCAGTTTAACGCCATGAAGTCTGACATCATTGTAGAGTTATTAAACATATTCATGAGTCAACTCTGGAGATGTGGTCAATAACAGACTGACATTACAACAGACAAGAAGGCGTCTGGATTTGACAGAACTGGTTTTCCAAAATCTGTATCATAATTTCAAAACTATAAAAGTTTACGATTACTTTAAGATTACAGGTTCTGGGACTAACTCACACGGACTCACTAGATTAAAGTGCTATTTAATGGCTCGGTCACGCTAGAGTACAAATTAAATGGCAACCTCTTTGCAACTAGGCGACAAAAAAGGTGGTTGCCCAGTGACTGCATCGAATTTAGCGACCAAATGCAAGTAGGTGTGGGGACCAAAGGTTGTCTGGTCCCCACAGCTGTCTTTAAATAGTCGTGGTCCGACACGGACCGACTGCAATCGCGCTCAGATGTCTGCAAATAACTGCTGTCTAATTTATAACAGGCAGACAGATTGTCAACACGTTGCAATCAGTCTGTCGGTCTGCACTGATGAGCGCAACTTGGTTCCAATAAGTCTATTTGCCTTAACTGAACTTGATGTAATTTGGTTATTCCTATATTCATGCAACATTGCTGAGTGCCTGTCATTCTGCAGTTAAACTCTCGTCCTGGAGCAACTACGTCGCCATTTATAGAAGAACTTCTGAATTTTTGTTTCCAATCTGTGTGGTTCTGGTTCGACTCTAAATGTAAGTAGTTATAATATATTTCTATTTGATGTGAATTTCTGTATGCAGACAGCAACAGCTTTGCAGGAGTAGGGGACCGGTTTGTGATTTCCACTGATTTGTCACAGTTAATTGCCATATTATCACAAACGGATGGCATGTAATTGCCAACTTCACCCTATTCAATCACAAACTCACAGCAGACTAAAGTAAGCTTTGAAGTAAGTGATCAGACACCTGGTCCCAATCTTCCGAGCAACCATTTCAAAGTCAACAAAATTGCCAGTTTATGGCACGTGGATGTAATTATTTTGAATGTGCTGTTGTCTCCAACCACTGTTTTCTCTAGTGTCACTGTAACATTAGGCCAGCAAATCGAGAACAAGACTAAGGGCATAATCTAGGATTTCATAGACTGTTCAGATCGGGAATGCAAACAGCAAGGCTCAGGTCAGGACTGAGGGGTTAGACCAAGGGTCACGGTTAAAGGGTCAGCAGCAGCGTGAGTCCAACCCACAGTCCAGAGCAGTCCGGTGCGGGGCTTTCTGCAGGCGCGCACGCTGACCTGCTCAAACTTCCAGCCGTCCGACATCGTGGAGACCATCTGGGTCAGCTCCTCCTCCTGGCACTGCAAAACTCTGTAGACATGCTTGGGGGGCACCTGCTGGTATAAAAGGGAGAGAGAGGAAAGAGTTGACGATGCAGGAAATGAATGAAAAGGAAGGTGCAACCATTTCCAGAGACACAAAAAGGGAACTAAATACTGACACTGCTAGACTGAATTCTATGTATTTTCCCAATAAGGTGCAGTCATTTTATATTGCATAACATTCGAGGCTCTGGATGACCAAATCCTATTTGGGCAGTTTAAAAGCCAGCGCTGCTATTTTCATATTTCTGCACAATATTTAACCCCACTAGGCAAACACTAGCAGTGAGTCCAGTAAAGAACAGTAGAATAAAGGGAGAGTGGGAGTATGTTTGAGAGGGCAGAAGGATTATATAAGAGTGAGTGCAACCATCCCGAGAAAAGCAAAGAAAGAAGAGAGAAGGCTGATGTACAGCAGTGGCCTCTTTATAGAAACAGCCAGGGGGACAAAATCGTGAATAAAGGCTAAAGCACTGAAAGGCTCAGACACGTCTGTATCCTATGATTCCAAACCATACTGCAATATTTAGCACAGGGCATGTCAGAACAGCTAAATACAATAAATATTATATGTTTTAAGAGCAACAATCAACATAAACGTGATATACTGTGTTTTATAGATGGAAGCTCAGTGATTCACTGTTGACAGGTTGTGCGTTTACCTGTGTGGCTTTGGAGTCTCTCTCTACGATCCTCTCTTTAATCAGTTTGATGAGCGGGGTGATGTTGTAAAACTCGGCCTCCTCCAGGACACCTGGTCACAGAAGAAACACTAAACTCAGCTGCTGTGTGACACTGTAGTGCAACATTTCCACGCCCGATAACCTCAACTGCCCCCTGACCATGTTGCAAACCAGTCCAAGTAAACTGAATATTCTTTAAATATTATTGTTTAATATTCAGTTAAACATCATTCATATTTTTACCACCCATCTATTGCTTTAAGCTAACCGTTTTTCCTATTACCTCTACTTCTGTCCTTTATAGATCATATATTTAACCACTTATCTCAATCTACTATTGATTATTAGTCCTAGCCATCTGTTAACCATTATTGTCAGCCGTTTCTTAATTGTTCATTAATTAACTTTTACATCCTCCAGACATACCAAATCTTCATATAACAAGTTCAATTAAAAATACAGAAGCAAAAGAAAGGCATCAGAGAAAAATTGCATCACACTGCAACATACTTTCTAGGCATTTCTACTTGCCAACAAATAAGACAAAGTCATGCAGACCTTCTTCGGCGAGCTCCTTGTTGTAGACCAGTTTGCCGTGTCGCAAGTAGTTAAGGATGGGGCCGAAGTAGGTGGGATCCCTATCAATTACATAAGCTCCAGTCTCATCCTGTTACAGAGAAAGTGTCAGAGACAGACAGGGGACAGTCCATTATACCATAACTGCAATTTTACAACCTCCATAACACATTTACTCATGTTATGAAGTGCAGAGTTTTTATTTTTCTGAAGTAGAGTAGAGGTTCACACTTGTGCTACTTTATTTATTCACCTCTATTCTTGGTTTCACTTTGTGCGTGTGTGTCTGTTGCACTGTGCGCTCCACTCTGTGTGTATAGCCTGAGATTGAAAATGAAACTTTTCAGATTCTCTCTTGTAACAACAGCTGTTTTTACTTGGGAACAAAACAAAAACTAAAGACCTACTGGTTACTGGAAGTCAGCGTAAACTGTGCGCTCATGTGTGTCATCAGCCTGCTTCACTTCCACCTCCAGGCTACTTGTGCCAAGCTTGCCCCATTGTTATGTCATGACTCCTATCCCTACACACATACGCTCATCCTCCCCGTGTTCTTCCCCATGATGAATGCTTGAAGCACATCGCCCTTTTAGAGTCGAGTTTACAAAAGAGCCATTGCTGGAGAAGTTTATAAACACGCCATTAGGAGATACGCACAAAGGCATATAAGGGGGGGGAAAGGGGCGGGACTTGTTGGAAATTATATGTTTTTTTAAATGCAGAATTCCTCTGCTCAATTAACACAAACCATTATCTCTTTATAAGAGACAGAGTGCACCAGAGTTGGCTTTTTTTTTACAGCTTTAACCATATACCAGCATTTGGCTGGTGCTATGTACAGAGCTATTCTGGGCTTCCATATATAGACTGAAAGGACACTTACTGCATTAAGTCAATGAGCAGGAAGATATCCAGCTAGATAATGAGAACACGCTCCAGTCACATGACTGATTCTTGGATGGATTAGATGAGAGAAAAAAAAAATGCAGGAGGACAACAGAAGATCAGTAGAGGACAAAAGATAAAAAATGTTATGGGGGGGGAAAAAAAGCAAAAAACACGACAAATACCCTGGTTGGAAATAGGAGGTAAAGGCAATTTCTTTGTATTAAAGACGGTTCAAAGAAAAAGGTAGACGCTGTCACAGACATGGAAGAATAAGGCACATGGGCTTTACACATTTGTGTGTGAGCAAGAAAGCACAGAGAGATCTGAGTTGAAGACCAAGAGGGACCATGTATAAACTGAGTGAATGTTAGGAGAGTATGCGTTTGTGCTCAAAAACAGTGATTAGAGCGTGGAAAAGCTGAGACTGCAGCTCCGAGCATAAACAGAGGTACATACAGACACACTCGCCATCCTAAATGAGCAGAGCTGCAGTGGAGCACAAACCTGACGTCTCATCGACGTGACTTGACTTGACAGTGTGGCCATAACAACACTAGGGAAAAGCTTCCTGAATTGTGTCACAGCCATCACTTTAGTCTTCCTGTCTTTCTGCGTCTGCTACTGGCTGATTTTTAGTATTATTCTTCTTATTATACAGGTGATGCCAAACTAAAGCACCAGCACCTCAGAGAAAAACAAATTAGCACGTTTCCCTTTGCACTTCATTTACAACCAAAGAAGGTTGTGTATATAAGAACCAAACAAGCAAAACAAATCCAGTCGTGACTACTGGCCCGTGCTAATGTAAATTACACGAATTGCCTGGGTGTGCTGCTTTTCATTGGCTGAGGTGTGTTTGAAAACAAACAAGCAAACAAAACAGGCATTTTAGCTTAGCTTTCAGACATTCGATCTTCATGTCTTAAGTGTTTATAGCAACTGTTTATTACAGTTGCATAATGCATTATGAAAAACTAGAATGACTTGCTCTTTACTTTACCTCCTGTTCTGCTCCACTCTGTGTGCATTTGTTTCACCATGTTACACACAGTGAAACAACAGCATGGATTCTCTCACTGAGCTAAAATGAGTATGAATAAAGTACAGAAAAAGAAAAAAAAAAGTCATTTTTTTCTGAGAAGTCACAACAGACTCAAAGGGAGGGACTCAACAGTTACGACATTTAGGTATTCACTAGCTGGTGAGTTAATGGTTTACACAACATTTGTTCAGGGAACTAGGATGCGAATCTACAACACTTCCCTGTAGCGGCGAGGATGTCCCGTAGCCCATCGCCTATAGTCAAACAAAACCCTTTTAAACCATGCACACAACCATACCTACCTACCTGCTACCTACATCTCAGTATCTCAGTGTTAAGCAACTCGGAGACTGAATACTGAAAGGTTTATTTGTCCAACATATCGTGACCTAATGCATTTATCAGGTATAGCAGGCTCTCGGTGATTCTCAGTATATGCTGGTGTACAAAATGGTAAATGGCCTGCATTTGTATAGCGCTTTACTCAGTCCCTAAGGACCCCAAAGCGCTTTACACTACATTCAGTCATTCACCCATTCACACACACATTCACACACTGGTGATGGCAAGCTACATTGTAGCCACAGCTGCCCTGGGGCGCACTGACAGAGGCGAGGCTGCCGGACACTGGCGCCACCGGGCCCCATCACCAGTAGGCAAACATGGGGTTAGTATCTTGCCCAAGGATGTAGCATGTAGACTGGAGGAGCCTGGGATCGAACCACCAACCTTCCGGTGAAGAGGTGACCCGCTCTACCACCTGAGCTACAGCCACCCCTACAAAGTCCCACAGCAAGTCCAGTTTCTTTTTCTACACTGTACTCCTTGTATCACTGCTATAATATCTGTGCAGTGGAAACTATTAAGCATTACTTAGTATTATTATTACCATTAGTAATCCTCAGTCTTGGTGAAAATAAGAAATAACACATTCATTTTTAGCCTGTCTATGAAATTCTGATATGAACGGGGGCAGGAGTTGTGATGAAACTCTAGACATGGGTGTGATTTCTAATTACGGCTCAGCCTAATTTATGATCTGTGGGATCACAGATGGCCTAGCTAAACCACTGACTTCAAGTGCCAGTGACACTTTTGGTGTGGGAGGCATGAAATAAGCTCAGTCGTATGAGTTGTTTTTTTTGCAAAGTTTCCCCAAATAGCAACTACACAATTGTAAGCATGTAAAACACACTGCCCCATCCTGCAATTCTGACCTATTTTACCTCTATATGTATCCATCTAATTAGACAAATAAGTTTACGTAAACACAAACAGCAAAGACAGCTTTGTGAAATCCAGCCATGGGTTATGGCTAAAACACCCAGCAACCTCTTACTGTGTTACTCAGCCTTCAATTTGTGCATTTTTACGCTAACAAAGCAAAAACCTTGCCTCTAGCATTTTTGGAGGCTGTGTTGACACTGTGGGGTGAGATGGGTTTTGTGGAGAATTAAAGTTAAAAACTTAATTTAAAAACATTTCATGCGTATGTGCGAATAATCCCTAAACCACAGAACCGGGCTTTGTTGTTAGAGCCCACAACCAGTCATCTTGTTGCATGTGTTCCTCTTTAGCTAAATGATGTAATTGGCTTGGGATGGTGCGAGATCATCCACACCAATAAAGGAGGGGAGCCCTGGGTTTGGTTGGGTGAGGAGGTAGAGCATTTTAAGTGCCAGTAATCTCATTATTACAGTCGCACAGAGACAGATTGTATGTGTCTGTGTGGAGGTTTAAAAAAAAAAAAAAAAAAAAAAAAAGAGGAACGC